>JXCR01128419.1:5272-19819 GCA_002079205.1 Phalaenopsis hybrid cultivar | reverse complement strand
TGGTATTGATGAGACAGAATGAGAGAGGGAATAAGAAAAAAGTAGGAGAGAGAGGAAAAGAGCGTGTGAGAGTGAGTGAGAGAGAGATAAAGAAGATGGAGGTGAGAGAGTGAAAGGAAGGCTTGGAAAGAGTGAGAGATAAAGAGAGAGAAATAGATGGAGGAATAAAGGTTAAGATGAAGAGCGATAGAGATAAGGAAGTAGAAAGAGTGAGAATAATGAAGAGTGAGAGAGAACATAACGGAGTAGAATGATGAGAGATAAAAAGAAGAGAAACAAACAAGAAATAAATACGTAAAAGATATAAAGGTTAGAGAGAAGAGAGAGATGGAGTGAGAGAAACATGATGAAGAAAGTGTAAGAGGAAAGAGTGTGTAAGTATCTCTCACTCTTTTTCTCATTATCTCTCTTGAACTCTCTCTCCCACTTTCTAAACAAAGCAAAGCAATGGAGGGGGAGAGAGAGAGAGAGAATTAGAGTGAGTGAGAAGGATATAGTGAGAAAGATGGAGAGAAAAATGAAATGAAACAATGAGAGAGAGTGAGAGGAGAGAGACAATGGAGAGACGGTGAAATAAAGAGCAAGCGACCCTATCTCGATCACTCTCTATTTATTTATTCCTTCTCTCTCTCTGTCATGCCATCTCTTCCTCCCTTTTTTCTGGTTGTCCCTCTATCACTGTCTTTCCCTCTTTCTCTCTGGAGAGATAGATTGTGTGTGTGAGAGGGAGAGAGTGAGAGAGAAAATTGAGAGATTTTAGAGCAAAGAAAAGAGAATGAGAGAGGAAATGTTGAGAGACAATGAAGGTATAAAGAGAAAGTAAGAGATAGTGTGGTATAGAAATGATCAAGGGAGAGAGGGAGGGAGGGAAAAAGGGCAAGAGAGAAATATTCCTCCCTCCTTGTGGTCGCTCTATCCTCTACATACAAAAATTCTTTCTCTGCTCCTTTCTCTCACTCTCAATCTCTCTCATACTAACAACCTCGCTATCTTCCACTCTCTTTCTACCTTTTTCCCCTTCCTCTCTCCACTGTATCTTTATCTCTCTCTCTTTCTATCTATCTACTTTTCACCAATTCTACATCACAGATAATAGAGGATGAGAGAGAGATAAAGAAAGAGAGGAAAAGAGAGTCAATAACAAAAGAGAGACAATGGTCCATTACTCTCTCACTTTCTCTCTTTCACGTTCTATCTCGTTTGTTCATTTTCTCCCACCCTCCCACGCCCCTCCCTTTCTCTCTCTTTTTCTTCTCTCTTTCACTTTCTTGCTTATTTCTCTCTCCCTTTCTTGCTCTCACTTTCCCAAATCTCTGTCACTCTCAATAGAAGTGTGACAGTTCAAGGTATATGGCCTCTCTTTCTCTCTCTTTCTAACTCCCCATCTCTTGTTCACTCTCACTTTCTCTTTCTTGTTTAATCTCTATATTACTCTCGTTACCTCAATATCTATCCCTCACTCTCTTACTTTCTCTCTTACCTCACTTTCCACTTCTCTCCCGCTCTTTATTCTCATTCTTTCTCATCTCTTTCTTTCACTCTTCTCTTTATCACTCTCTCTTTCTCCCTTTATCTATCTCCCACTATCTTTGTTGCTCTTGCTTGCCCACCTCTCTTCACTCTCTCTATCTCAACGTGTCTCTTTCTCGGTCACATTCTACAACCCTACCTTATTAACTTTTGTCTCTCTCCCTATCATCATTCTCTCAATCCAGCGAGACATAGCGTGTGTGTGGAGTGAGGGATTGGAAGATAGCTCCCTCTCTCTTTCTCAAACTATCGAACTATCTGCCATCTCCTCTCCCTTCTCTCTGTTATGTTCTTGCTGTCTCTCCCACTTTCTCTCACTCAATTCCTCTTTCTTCCTCTGTCTTGACTTAGAGATAAAGAGAGATAAAGAAGTAAGAAAAAAAGTGGGGAGGTTGAAAAGGATATAGACACTGAGAGCGTGTGAGAGAGAGAGAGAGAGAGAGAGAGAGAGAGAGTGAGAGAGTGAGAGAGAGATAGAGGGTGCGGGTGAGAGTTTTGAAGGGAGGCTAAAAGTGTGTGAAGGATGGGGAGATAGATAATGAGATGGAGTTACAAGGAGGGAGGGGAAAAGAGGGGAGAAGAGGAGGAGAGAGAGATAAAGAAAGAGAGGGAAAGAGAGACAATGAGAGAGGTGAGAGAGGTAAAAAGTGTTAGAGAGGGTAGGGTAGAGAGATAAATTAGAGAGAGTGAGGGAGATAGAGCAAGATGAGAAGGACAAATAGAACATAAAAGATTAAGAAAGAAAGAGAAGAGAGAACAATTGAGAGAGCAAGAGAGAATGAAAGAGAAAAAAAGTGAGAGATTGAACAATGAGAGCGAGTCTGTAAGTGAGAAAGGATGGTTTAGAGAGAGATTCGAGTGAACAAAAAGAGAGTGAGCGGGAGTGAGATAGAGAGAGAGAGATTGATGGTATGAGAGAGGTTAACAGTACAAGAGAAAGCTACAAACTTGGTGAGGGGGGACAATAAAGGTGATGGTGGGAAAGAGAGAGAGGATAAGTAAGAGCTAGATAGATGGAAGGAATGGGAGAAGAGAGTAAGAGAAGTAGATAGGAAGTGATAGAGAGTTAGATAGGGATATGGAGAGAAGTGAAAACTGAGATAAGTAGAGAGACTAGGAGTGAAAAATTGAGTGGGAAAGAGAGTGATAGATTGAGAAGAGAGGGAGAAGAAAAAGTTAGAGTGAAATTCAGAGAGACCCACTCTCTCTATCAGCATATCTCCTTTGTAATCTCTCTCAATCATTTTCTCTCTATCACTCTTTCTCTCTCACTTTCTCTCTTGTGCTTTCCCTCTCTCCCTCACTTTCTCTATCTCTTTCCATCATTACTCTATCATTCATTCTCTTTCATGCTCCCTCCCTCTCTTTTTTTTCAAACTATCAACAAGTTTCTTTACTAATCCCAAACTCTCTCTTTCACTCTCTGTCTTTATCCCATTCTCTCATTTCTCCCTCCCTCTCACTTCCTCCCTCCCTTCCTCCCTCTTTCTATCTCCTTATATTATTTCCCTCTCAAAGATAGAGGAGGAGAAAAAGGGAAGGAACACATGAGTTAAAGGGATGTGGAGATAGATAGAGAATAAGATAATAGAGACAATGAGGGAGATCCTCAAGCGTGAGAGAGGGAGATAACAAGAAAAAGACTGTAAGTATAGAGTGGAAGAAAGGGAGGGTTAGAGGTAGAAAGAGGAGAAACAAAAATATGAGTAACCTCTCTCTATCTCAATCCTTCCATTCTCTCTTCAACTCTCTCTTATTCTCTATCGCTCCTTATCTCTCTTGTTTACCTCTCTCGCACTCTCTACCTCTCACCGTCCCTCTCTCTTCATCTCACTCTTGATAGAGAAGGAGAGATTGCTCTCTTTACTTGCTCTCTCTCTCTCTCCCTCTTTCTATAGCTTTTTTATTATCTTTTTCTCTTCCACTCTCTATCTTCTCTCTCTTATCCTACTCCTCTCTCTTCTCTTCACTTCTCTTTCTCTCTATCTCTTGACCCTCTCTTCTCACTCTCGCCTTCGCACTCTCTCACTCACGTCAATCCTTCTCTCCCTCTCCCTTTCTCTTCTCTTCTCTATCTCTCCCTCTCTTCCTGACTAATGCAATATTTTTTCATTCTCTCCCTCACTCTATCACCTCACACTTCTCTTTTAGCTCATTCCCATTTACTCTCTCAACCTCACTCACTCTCACGCTCCTCATCATTCTCTCTCCTTCTCTCGCTTCAACTCTTTGTCTCTCTTGCACTTTCTCTCCTTGCTTCCTCATTGACTTTTTCATGCTCTCTTTCTCACTATTCTCTTTTCATTATTACTCTCTCTCATCCTTTGAAGCTACCCAACTCTCACCCTCTCTCTCTTACGCCTTCGCTCTTCTCTCTTTAACTATGCATCTCTCACTCTCTCTTCTATCTTTTTCTTGGTCTTAATCTACTATTTATCTTTTTTTTCTCTCCTACATGCTGTTCCTTCATATCTCTCTCTCACTCTTCTTTCACTTTCTCTCTCCCACTCCCTCATTTTTTTTATCTTTTACCCACTTTATTCCCCCATATCTTGCACACTCTCAGTTGATATCCTGCTTTTCTCACTCTTTCACTCTTGCTCTCTCCCTCCTCTCTCACATTCTTCTTCACAACCACCTCACTTTCCTTCGTCACTCACTTCCCCTCTCTCTGGCTCTCCCTCCCTCCATCCCACCCTTTTTCTTATAGACACACGCACACACACACACACTCTCTTTCCTTTCACTCTCTCACTCTCTTAATACCTCTTTCTGTGTCTCACCCTCCATATCTCTCTCCCTTTTTGTATCTCACTCTATCCCTCTCTCTTTTCTCTCTCTCTCTTTCGCTTTATCTCATTATAACTTTCTCACACTGTCTCTCATTATCTCTCACTCTCACTCTTTTTCATCATTACTGTTGCCCTCCTTTCTTTCTTTCAATCTTTCCAGCTCCATCACAAGAGAGAAGAGAGTGGGATAGTGATAGTGATGAGTGAAAGTGAGAGGAGGAAGAGAAAAAAAGAGAGAGAAAGGGAGGGAGGGAGGGAGGGGAAAGAGAGAGAGTAAGAGAATGAAGAGAGAGAGAAGAGCAAGAGAGTGGATAGAGAGAGGAGTGAGAGAGAGAAAGATGAGCTAATAAGTCAGAGAAGAAATGAGAAGGAAGAAGAGAGGAAAGAGAGAGAAATAGAGAGAGTAAGGAAGTGAAAGGGAGGAATTGAGAGAAAAGAGAGAGAGAGATAGCGATAGAAAGTGAGAGCAAAAAAAGAGGCAGAATGCAAAGTGAGATAAAGAGATTATGAGAGAAAGAAGAAGCAAGAAAGTAAGAGAAAGAGAGAGAGAGAGAAACTAAGAGGTGAGTGGGAGAGAGACAAGGAGAGAAGGATAGAGCAACAAATAAAGGGGGAGGGGAGAGAGATATCAACATTGAGATAAAGGGAGAGAATGAATGAGAGAGAGGGTGAAAGAGTGGGAGAGGGAAGAGGAGGGATGGTGGTATAAAGATGGAGAGGGATAGAGTTATAGAGAATGAGAGATAGAGAGATATCGTGTGATAGAGTGAGAGAAGTTGATAGTACAAGAAAGAGAGAGAGGAAAGAGAGAGGAAGGGAAAGGGTGGAGGGAAGGAGAGAGAGAGAAAGAGCATGATTGAGGGAGAGGAAAGTCAGAGAGAGGATAGAGAAAGAAGAGATTGAGGGAGAGACAATGAGAGATGTTAAAGCATTAAGAGGCGATATAGAAGGAATATATAAGCAGGAGAAAGTGTAAGAGACAGAGAAAAAGATAGAAGGAGAGATAGAGTGACGAAGGAGGGATCAGGAGTGAAAGAGTGAGAGGGATAGAGTGATAGTAAGAGAGTGAAAGCAAAAGAAGAGGAATTTTGTGAGTGATCAGCGGGAGAGAGATAATAAATACAAGAGAGAGAATAAAGAGAGGGACAGCGAGAGATGGAAAGTAAGAAGTGATAGAGATAGAAGTATATAGAGGGAGTCAAAGAGAGAGATAGATAGAGCGATAAAGAGGAAGTAATAGAATGAAAGAGGTGAGTGAGATAGAGATACAAAAAGTGAGAGGAAGAGAGACTGAGAGGGACATGAAGAAAAGAGAGAGATATCAAGAAAGAGAGGCAGGGAGGGTAAAGAGTGAAGAGAGAGAGAGAGAGACAAGGATTGGGAGAGAGAGATATGTTAATGGTTTGAGAGAAAGAGAGAGAGATAGTGGGAATAGAGTGTGAGAGAGTGATAGAGAAGAATAAAAGAGTGATCAAGTGAGTAAGAAAAGAGGAAGAGAGTTGGGATAGAAAGAGTGAATGTGGGAGAGTGGTCACCCTATTCTCTCTCAAACCCTCTCTTACTCTTCTTTACACTTCCTTTCTTGATACCTCTCCTCCATATCTCTCTTCTCACTCTGACTCTCCCTTACAAGCGTGAGAGGGAGGAGAAGTGAGGGAAAGAGAGAATAGGAGAGTGGGAGAGTGAGAAAGATAATTAGAGGTGGAGAGGGAGAGGGAGAAGGAGAGAGAAAAAGAGAGAGTGGGGGAGTGTGTGTGTGAGATAGATTAAGAGTTGGAGATGAGAAGTAGAGTTAGAGAGATGCAGGGTGAGAGATAAAGAAATAAGAGGGAGAGTACTGAGAGATTAGATAGAGGAAGTGTGTGATGGAAGGAAGGGGAGAGTGAGAAAAGAGAAAATAAAGAGATATCTCTTGGTCTCTCTTATTCTCTCTCCATCTATCTCCTCACATTTTATCTCAATCACTTATTCTTTTTCAAACTCTCTAGCTTTACATCTCTTGTTGTCTCTTTCCCTCCATCATTCCCTCACCCACCCTCTCTCTCTTACTCTAACTCTTTCTTTGATTCTATTTCTCCCCATTTCACTCTTTCTTGCCTTCTCTCACTCTCACACCCCCTCTCTCTATTTCTCTTTCTCTACCTCCCTTCCTCTCTCTCCTTGCCCCTTTCTCTCACTATCGTTCTCTCTCTCTCTTCTCCCATAATGCTCTCTTCCTCTCTCTATCTCTCTCGCTCTCCCTCTCCATCTCTTCTTCCCTCTCCTCTCTCCTCCCTCTCCCTCTTCTGGTCATCCCTCTCTCTCTCTCTTGCTCGCTTTCCACTCTCCCCACCCTCTGTAACTCTGTTACTCTCTTCTTCCGCTCTCTAACCATCCTTCTCTCCGTCCCCTCATCTCATTCTAATTCTCCATCACTCTCCCTCTTCTCTCACTCTCTATCTTATCCTCTCCGTACTCTCTCAAATTGTTCTCTTCTTACCCCACCCTCCCTATACCCCATCCTCTCTCACTCTTCTCTCTCCTTTCCTCCTCACTCAGCTTCTCTTCTCTTTCTCTCCCTCACTCACTTTCTCACTCTCTTCCTCACTCACTTTCTCACTCTCTCCCTCTCTCCCTCTCTACCTCCCTCTCACTCTCACCCTCTCTTACTCTCTCTATCTACCTTTCTCTCCATCCCTCTCCCTCTCTCCCCCTCTCTCCCCCTTTCTCCAACTTGTTTTCTCTCTCTTACTCTACTTCCTTTTCTCTTTCTCCCCCTCCCTATCCATCCTTATGCCTCTCTCTCTTTCCAATATTCCCTCTCCCACCCTCTCTCTCACTTTCTCTCCTCTCTTATCTCTAACTTTCCATCTCATACCTTTCTCTCTCTAGTTCTTTCTCTCTCGCTTTCTATTTATTTCATTCTATCTCTCTAATTATTTCACTCTTTCTCACTTACTGACTTACCTCCCCCTTATTTCTCAATGCCTCTCTATAAATCTCTCTCTATTCTCTCTTGTTCTATCTCTTTTTTATCATTCTTTGATAAAAAAAAGACCAAAATAAAAGATATATATAGAGAGAGATACGGACAAGGGTGAGAGGGATAAAGAGACTTGGAGCATTTTTTGAAGGAAGAGGAGTGACAGAGAGAATGGGAGGGAGAGAGTGAGAGAGATGGAGAGCTAAAGAGATGAGACAAAGAATTCAAGTAAGGGAAAGAAAGAGTGAGAGTGAGAAATAGAGAGTTAAAGGAAGAGGGATATATATAACGAGTGGAAGAGAGGGAGAGAAGGTAATTGAGTGAAAGAATGAGAGAAATAATTTGAGATAGATAATAAGCAATAGTGAGAGAGTGATAGAAGAGGAAGAGCGATAGAGAATGAGAAAGAGATGAGGAGATAGAGAGAAGGAGAGAAGAGAAAGTATGATATATGTGAGATAAAATAAGAGAGTGAGAGAGATAAACAATGTAGTTGAGAGTTTGAGATAAAAAGATGAAGAGACCAAGAGAAAAATAGAGTAAGTTGAAAGAAAATGAGAGTGAGAAGGGAGAGAGCAAGAGTTAGATTATGAGGGAAATTTTTTTTCTCTCATCTCTTCCCTTTTTTATCTCACTAAGCATGAAAATAGATGAGTAAGAGAGGAAGGCGTGTTAGATCGAGTGAGAGAAGAAGTGCTAAGAGAAGATATAACCCACTCTCTTCTTCCCTCATCCCCTCTTGCCCCTTTCTCTCTTTCTAAATATCCCTCCCTCCATCAATGTCACATTTTACAACCCTCCCTTATTTAATTTTTTCTCTCTTCCTGTCTTTATTCTCTCAATCCAATGAGACAACATATGTGTGGAGTGATGGATTGGAAGATAGCTCCCTCATTCTTT
The DNA here is from genome assembly GCA_002079205.1 of Phalaenopsis hybrid cultivar. Classification (NCBI taxonomy): domain Eukaryota; kingdom Viridiplantae; phylum Streptophyta; class Magnoliopsida; order Asparagales; family Orchidaceae; genus Phalaenopsis; species Phalaenopsis hybrid cultivar. Next base: position 11,635 of record JXCR01128419.1, on the reverse strand, counting down.
CCCAAACTATCTCCCTTCTTTCTCTTATGCTCTTGCTGCCTCTCCCACCTTTCCTCACTCATTGCCTCTTTCTCCCTCTATCTTGGTGCATTACTTTCTCTTGCTCCATTTAACTAAGAGATAAATAGAGAGAAAGATGTAATAAAAAATGTCGGGAGGTTGAAAAGGATAGAGAGACACTGAGAGTGAGAGAGAGAGAGAGAGAGAGAGAGAGTGAGAGAGTGAGAGAGAGAAAGAGGGTGAGGGTGAGAGTTTTGAAGGGAGGCTAAAAGTGAGTGAAGGATGGGGAGATAGATAATGAGAGGGAGTTACAAGGAGGGAGGAAAAATGAGGGGTAAGGAGGATGAGAGAAATAAAGAAGAAGAGGGAAAGTGAGACAATGAGGAAAGAGAGACAACGGTCAATTACTCCCTCACTTTTTCTCCTTAATGTTTTATCTCATTTGTTCATTTTCTCCCACCCTCCCACTCCCCTCCCTTACTCTCTCTTTCTCTTCTCTCTTTCCCTTTCTTGCTCTTTTCTCACTCCCTTTATTACTCTCACTTTCCCAACTCTCTCACTCTCAATAGAAGTGTGAGAGAGTTGAAGGTATATGGCCTCTCTTTCTCTCCCTCTCTAACTTACCCTTTCACTCACAATTTCTCTTTCTTGTTCAATATCTCTATTACTCTCTTTACCTCACTATTTATTCCTCTCTCTCTTACTGTCTCTCTTTCTTATTCAATCTCTCTGTTACTCTCTTTACCTCACTCTCCACCTCTCTCCCACTCTTTATTCTCATTCGCACTCCTCTCTTTCTTTCACTCTTCTCTTTATCACTCTCTCTTTCTCCCTTTATCTATTTCGCACTTTCTTTGTTGCTCTTGCTTGCCAACCTCTCTTCTCTCTCTCTCTATCTTAACATGTATCTTTCTAGGTCACATTCTACAACCCTCCCTTATTACCTTTTTTCTCTCTACCTATCTTCATTCTCTCAATCCAGCGAGACATAGCATGTGTGTGGAGTGAGGGATTGGAAGATATCTCCCTCTCTCTTTCTTAAACTATCAACATATCTGCCATCTCCTCTCCCTCCTCTCTCTATGCTCTTACTGCCTCTCCCACCTTCCCTCACCCATTTCCTCTTTCTCCTTCTGTCTTGACTTAGAGATAAAGAGAGAGAAAGAAGTTAGGAAAAAAGTGGGCAGGTTGAAAGGATATAAAGATACTGAGACTGTGTTAGAGCTCCCTCACCATTTCTTTCTCTCTATCTTTGCCTCACCCACCTCCTATCTCTTCCTCTATCTCTATCTCACTCTCATTCTTTTTCTCTCTTATTATATATCCCCTCCTACTCCTTCCCTCTCACTCCTCTTGTTTCACCTCTCTTTCTCTCTCTTCTCTCTTGCTCACCTTTCATACTCAATTATTATTTCTCCTCTCTCATTGTTTCATTACATTTTTCTCCCCAACTTTGTCTTTATGCCCCTCTCACTCTCCCTCATTCACTCTCTCTTTTCCCTTCCCCTACATTCTTCCTTTGCTTTCTCTAGAAAGAAATAGAGAAAGAGAGTTAAGGAGAGGTAATGAGAAAGAGACACTCTCACATACTTTCTCTACTCTCTCTCCTTCTCTCTTCTTACTCTACCTTCCTCATGTTTCCCACTTGTCTCACCTCTCTTCTCTCTTACTCACCTTCCATACTCAATCATTATTTCTCCTCTCTCATTGTTTCATTTCCTTTTTCTCACCAAGTTTCTCTTTATGTCCCTCCCACTCTCCTTCATTCTCTCTCTCTCTTTCCCCTCCCGCTGCCTTCTTCCTTTGCTTTCTCTAGAAAGAGAAAGAGAGTTAAAGAGAGATAATGAGAAAGAGAAAGTGAGACACTCTCTTCATACCTTCTCTACCTCTATCGTTCTCTTTCAATCCCTCTTTTTCCTATTTATTTCTTGTTCTCTTTAACTTCTTTTTATCTCTCATTCCTCTATCTCTCTCATGTTATCTCTCTCTCTTAATCTATCTTACTCTCTCTGCCTCCTTATTTCTCAATCTTTGCATCCTCCACTCTTTCCAAGCCTTCCTTTCACTCTCTTACCTCCAATTTCTTTATATCTCTCTCTCATACACACTTTCTCTTTTCCTCTCTCTCCCCCTCCCACTTTTCTCTTGCTCCCTCACTCATTCTCTCTCTCACCCATACCATAAACCTCCCTAACTCTCTCACACTTCACTCTCTCCCTCCATCTCCCTCTCTTAAAGAGAATGAGTGAGAGAGAGAATTAAACAGAAAGGCAAAGAGTAAGAGAGAGTGAGAGAGGTTAAAGAGGAGGTTATATAAGAGAGTGAGCGTGAGAGCATGCATATCTCTCTCTTTTATTCCCTCCCACCCTCACACCCCCTCTCACCTCTTGATTGCACTCTCTACCTCAGTCTAGCTCTCTAGGAGAGAGGGAGAGAAAACAAGGGAGTGATAAAGATGTAGAGGGAGGCCAGAGAGAGCCAAAGATAGAGAGAGAGAGAGAGAGAGAGAAACTAAGTACCGAAAGAGATGGAGGCATACTCTCCCTATCTCCCTCTCTCCAACCCTCTCTTATATCCTCTTCCTCCTCTCTCTATCTCTCTCTCATTCTCTATTTCTCTTTTCCTCTCTCACTCATGCACTTCTTTGTCTCTATATCTCTATTTCTTGCTCTCTGAGAGATGGAGGGAAAGGGGACTGACAGAAAGAGAGTGAGAGAGATGGAGAACAAGAGAAAGAGAAAAGAGAAAGATAAAGCATGAAAGATAAGAAAAGTAAATGCTTGGAATAGAGAAAGAACAAAAGAGAAGGTTATAGAAGGAGAGAATTAAAGTGGTAGGGAAGGAGAGAGGAGAGAGATAACATATGCATCTCTCTCCCTTTTTCACTCTCTCATTCTCTCTCACTCTTTCACTCTATCTCTCATTTCTCACATCTCTCTCCTCTTTCTCCCACTCTAACTCTCTCACTCTCTTCTGTAATCTCTCATTTTCTCTTCTCTTTTCTACCTCTCCTATCACTTTCTTCCCCAACTCTCTCTTCTTTATCTCTCTATTTATGAAGAAAAGAGTGTGGAAGAAAAATGGAAAAGGAAAGGAAACGAGAGAGATAGTGATGAAGAGAGAGCACACAAGAAATGAGAATAGGGAAGATGCTCTCACTATCTCCATCCCATTTCGTCCCTATCTCTCTCTCTCTCACTCTTTTTAGCTCCCTCTCCAAGAAGGAGAGTGATAGCGAGGGGGGAGAGAACAAACTTAAAGTGGGGGTTAGAGAGAGGGGGTTGGAAGAAGAGAGAGAGGGAGAAAGATGGTTCATGAGAGAATAGGAGGAAAAAATAGAGAGAGTGTCTATGAAGAGAAAGTAAGGGAGGGAGGGAGAGAAGGTTCTCGATAGATGGTGGACAAGAAAGGGAGGCAGGGTTTCCCTCTCTCTCACTCTCTTGTTTTACCTCTCACACTTTCTTCTCCCTCACTATTTTACCTTCTCTCTATCTCTCTCTCTCCCTTGCTTCTCTCACTCCCTTTATGCTCCCTCTCTTGCCTCCCCTTCTAGCTCTCCCTTTCTTCTCCACACTTTCTCTTGATCCTTCTCTTTCTACTTGTGCCTATAATAGATACTCTCCTTACCACTCCATTTTTCTCTTTCTCTTTTCCTCACCCTCCCTCCCTCCCTCCCTCATTCCCTCTCTCACCCTCCCTCCCTCCCTCCCTCACTCCCCCTTCCTCTTGTATTATCAATCTTTTATCTTCTCTCAATTTATTTATCTCATATGTTCTCTCTCGCTTGTTCTCTTCTCTCTCTCACTCACTCACTCTCTTGTTCTTTACCTCTCTCTCTCTCTCATTCTCTTCATCTCTCTTACTATCTTTTTCTCTTGCTTGTTCTCTCTTTCTTACTCTTTCTTCTTTATCTGGGCTCTTTCTCATCCCGTCCCTATCTTTCAACTCTCTGACATTCTTTCTCTCTGAACACACTCTCTCACATACACACACTCTCTCTCTTAATTTCTCTTTTGTACTCTCTCTCTCTTCCAATCTCTCACTTTCCCTTCTCTTCCTTTCCACATAACAAGGAAGGGAGAGTCAAAGAAGGAGAGAGGAAGAGAAGGAGTGGGAGGGAGAGAAATCTTAAAATTATGGGAGAGGGAGAGGGTGAAAGAGAAAATGAGAACAAAAAGTTATAATGATAGAAAGCGAGATAGAGATGGAGGTAGAAAAATATTGGGAGGGATGGAGAGTCTCTCTCTCTTACGTAGAAAGAGGAGGAAAGTGGTAATAAAGAGATATGGGGAGGGAGGCACATAGGGAGAGAGAAAAGAGATAGGAGATAGGGGATAGGAGAGAAAGACATTCAGAGTATGAGAGATATATATAAAGAAAGAGAAAAAGAGAAAGGGTGAGCAAAAGAGGGAAATTAAGAGAGATAGAGTTAAAGTGATGGATTGAAAGAGATAAAGAAAGAAAGAGGGAGGTAGAGAGGCAAAAAGTGAGAGGGAGGGAGGGAACAAGAGTAAGAGAGTGAGAGAAGTTGGGCAATGAAATAGAATGAGAGTGATAGAGATATAGAGAGAATGATAAAGACAGAGAAATGAGGGAGGTAGACAAAAAAAAGGAGCATGAGAGAGAATGAGAATGAGAGATAGAGAGGGTGGTGAGAAAGAATTGTCAGAGAGAGAAAGAGAGAATGAGAGAGAGAGCAAGAGAAAGAGAGAGAAGTGAGGGAGGGAGAGAGGAGAGACCATGAGAGAATGTGAATGAGGGATAAAGAAAGAGGGAGAGATTTTTCATTCTTTCTTCTCTCTCCCTCTCTCTTCCTTCCCACAAGAGAGCATCTTTGCACATTCTCTCTCTCTTGCATTCTCAATCATGCTCTCGCCCTCCCTCCCTTTCTTAATCATGCTCTCTCTTTCACTCTCTCACATTATCTCATGGTCCGTCCCCATCTCTCTCCTTCTTGTTCTTCTCATTCTATCTCTCTATATCTCTTTTCCTCTCTCTTGCTTTTTCTCACTCTCCATTCCTTTCTCAACCTCTCATTTTTGCTTCTCTTTTTCCCTCTACCACTATCTCTTTTCTTTGTCACTTTCTCTCCCTTTACGTCTCTTACTCACACTCCCTCCCTCTCATTATCTCTCATATTTTTTTCTTCTTTATTACTTTCTTAGCCTCTTCTCTCTCTCCCTTCTACTTTTTCGCTTTACCATCACTCTATCATTTTCTCTTTCTAATTCTCACTTCCTCACTCACTCACTCTCTCCCCTACATGCTATCTCCCATATGTTCTCTTTCTCCCTTCCTCCCTCTATCGTCTCTCTCTAGTACTCATACTCTTCTCTCTCTTATGCTTCTCTTTATTCTTCTCTTTCTCTCACCCCCTCTCTCTGTCGCTCTCTCATTAGAAGGGTGAGAGAGTGGATGGGATAGGACCTATCTCTCTCCCTACCTCTCTATCTCTCATTTTTTTCTCTCTCTCTCTCTTTCACTTTCCCTCAATCTCTCTATCTCTCTTTCCCTTTCCTTCTCTATCTCCCTATCTCACATTCTTCCTCTTACCTCATTCTCCACGTCTCTTAAGCTCTCTAATATTATTATCCTTCTCCATATCGCTTTTCTCTCTATCTCATTCTCTCTCCCACACTCAATCTCTCTCACTCGCTCATCTCTCTCTAACTTTATTTATTTCTCTTTTCTCTCTCTTGGCCACTTTCTTCCCCTCTCTACATTACTCTCTTACTCACACTCTTGTCTATCCCCCTATTTGATATCTCCTATTTTCATTCTCTCATTCTCTCTCACTCTCTCTCTAGCACCTCCTCCCTCTCTATCTCTCCCTCTCCCTCTCTCTCATTATCTCACTATCATTCTCTCTCATAATCCCTTCATGTATTTTGTTATTCACTCTCCCATCTCCCTTTATCTTTCCCTCTCCCCTTATCAATCTCTCCTTACAGCTCATTCTCTCACTCTTCTCTTCTTTTCTCTCTTTCACTTTCCTCTCCCTCCCTCCTGCTATTTTAACCCTCCCACTATTTCAAACCCTCCTTTTCCCTCACTTATTTGTCAGTATCTTTATCTCTTTTCCTTTTTCCCTCTCACACACTCTCTCTTGCTCTCCTTTTCCCTCTTCATCTATCCCTCCTCTTTATTGATATTACAAGATAGAGATGAGAGAGAGAGAGTGGGGGTGAGAGAAAAATATTATTAAGAGGATAGAATGAGTGATAAAGGGAGAAGTAAGATAGAGTGGGTGATAGAAAGGAAAGGATAGAGAGAGGATGAGAAAGAGTGTGTGTAAGAGAAAGTGTGAGAGTGAGCAAGAGAGAGGTGTTTCTCTTCATATCTTGCTCTATTTGTTATTTCTAT
>JXCR01128414.1:101526-116097 GCA_002079205.1 Phalaenopsis hybrid cultivar | reverse complement strand
GGGGGGGGGGGGGGGGGGGGGGATGGGGGGAGCAAGACATTCGAGCAGTCAACTTGAGTTTTCCCTTCATGTGGTTTACGCCATCTTCCTAGGTAGATGGATTGGGATATGGCTAGGGCCTGCAATCAGTTTTGATCGCAGAAATAGAAGAAGATCAAATGCTTCACCCCTCACAAATAACTCAATAAAATTTGGAGATAAATATTGGAGGATAACTAACCCACCCTGCTTCCAGCATTTCTTTTGCATAAACTGTCACTCATTTCCAGCTAGCTTGGCTACCTCTCTATTTTTTAGGGTTGTGCACCTGATAGAATTGCCATTGAGTGGAGGGTTAAAGAAGCTTTCCTCTTGATAAAAAGTAGCGCACAAGTAGCAATCCTTTGAATAACAATATATGCTTAATTATTGAGTAAACTACGCCCTCACCTTCAATATTTTCTCCAGAACGGACAACCACTAGAACCTCTCATTTGCTTCCTCATTGTTTTTTACAATACCATATATGTGGTTAAAACCACCATCCTCATTCAAGACTCTATCTCCCTCTTCTGATACAGGGGCAGCCATCGTTGGTGCTACAACCAGATTTCCACTCACATCTGTGGAAAGTGAAATGTTGGCAAAGACTACCAAGACCATGTCAGCTACAATAAGAGATAATATCATGAAAAGATAAAAAAAAAATAAACCAAAACCTAATAAGAAAGTTTTATGCTCCTCATATCAAAAATTCAATCTAACTCAGTCCATATAATTAAAACACTGCTCTTATTGGGTAGCACCAGACACTAGTAGCTTATACACCCTAGGCAGTAGAGGAGCACCAATATCTTAATAAGTGGTTTTTTTAATTGACGAGACTTGGGCTACGATAGAAGTTCAAACCAATAGATAGTATCAGGTAACCCATCTGCCAGATTTTTCTCCGTTGATGACCAAGAAATGAGTTAGACGACCTCACTTGAATCACTACACTATTTATTCCCCTCTTTGCAGTAGCTTTCTTCTTTCTCCTCTTACCTTTGGGAAAGTGCCACCCTGCGTTCTCTCAATGGTGGAAATAATGACTTTCTTGTTGGAGAGTTCAACCAGAAGTTTTGAAAATTTCTCCACAAAAGTGCTTGGAAGCCAATTAATTTAGATGAAGAGACACAGAGAAAACTATAGAATGTGAGAAAGCCCTGTCACGCCATATTTATAAGAACTAGAGACTTAGAAATCTAGTGAGTTCAATGATTGCATCAATAATTAAAGAATAAATGTTATCTATCTTTTTTTTATCAAACTCTCTTATTTTTATCTTATATAAAGATAAAAAATGGGCCAACCCTCATCACAAGAAAATCCAACAGTCTAAATGATAGAAAGTATGAGGGATAACGAACATAAGAACACGAGGCCCATTTATATGATCAACTGTAGTCATCCGAGCTAAAGCCAAAGGCCAAGCGAGCAAGAAGAAGTATAACAACATGATTGATCTTTTCAAATCTGAACCAATAAAACTAAAATAATATAGATGAGAATTCAAGCTAAACACTATAGGAAAGCCAACCCAATGCAGTAATCTATCTCCCAGTAGTTTCGAGCCGAAGAAAAATAGTCTAAGATAATATTTGCTTAAAACGAACAGATTATTTCATCAGTTATAATTAAAAATAGTCAAAAAAAATATTATTGATAAGTGATAGTATATATTGTAGTTACATCGATGCAAATAACCAAAATCAAAAACAGTTACAAAAAATTGGTCATTAGAACAATTTTTTTATGTGTAAAAAATCGTCAGTTTTTTCGTCGGTTTTATTACTTTTTCCTGTAGTGAATGTAATTATGTTTTTGCATCAGTTATGCATATGAATTACATTTATTTATTCCTTGAAATGAGTTGTATGCAAGTTAGAATCGTTATTGTTATCTGGTTGTATAAATTTGATATTAGAATTGATAGTTTAACCTTTTGAACTTAGTTTGCTCCTAAGTCAATTACTTAGGGAGTTCAAATAAGTCATGATCTACTACTAAAAAAGTAAACTGGTGGAATAATTAGGTTAACCTACACTACTCTTAGAGATTAGAAATAATATTTTTAGGATAGTGCAATTGTGTAGGAAAATTTAAAAGCATTGGGATTTTTGCATGGTTAGAGATTTAATTATAATAGGAATCCCTAACTTGCTTATAACAATCAGAAGGGGCTAAGGAAAGTTATTTTTGCTTATAGTCAATTTAATTTGAGTAATTTAAATAGACTTAACACACATATAAACAATTTAGGAGAGGCTTTATTTCACTTATTTTATCTCAAAATAGTTATTAAATTTGTTTTTTCTTACAAAAATTTGGATTAAAATTTTAAAATATTGTGAATCAAAACTATTACTCTAAACTCACAACCAATAGATTAAAACTCTTATAACTTTAGAAGTTTATTCATTTCTCATGGAATCAACACAGAATCTATTCTATATACTACTTATACAACATGTTTACTTACGCAATTTAACTAATCATAGTCGAACATGAATACACTTCTTCTGATGGAACTTGGATATTTTAATTGAACAACTTATGTGAGAATCCCATAAAAAAATAGTTTATCATCTAAATTATTATTTTCTTTAACAAAAATACCTTAATTTTTATTCTTTTTTCTTCTTGTCAGTATCTTGTATAAAAGTTATGGTCATTTACATCATAAATTTGCAAATTTTCATAATGCACAGTGGACCCATAAAATCTATTAAGCCTTGATCTCTCACTCATTTATTTTTATCATGAATCTATGAATTTATAATTAATCATATTTTTTTTCCTTCAAAATAAGTAATAATAAATATAATAAATGAGTATAGCTTACATACATTGTAAACTATCAAGGGAAATCTTTCTCTTTCTTTTAACTTATGATATATTTTCTTTGTAAATTTAACGAATCTACAAAATAAATTATTCATACATTGGAAAACTTCTGAATTAAATGAAATTTATATTTGACTGGAAATTGGAGAAAAACTACTAATAAATAATTTCATACTTAATATAAAGATGAATTACGCCATAATTAAGAAGAACAAAAAGAATCACACTTGAATCCCCCAATCACTGAGATAACATGATCTACACCTCCCTAATGCTTCACATAACTGTTGGAAAATAGAAATAGTTGAGGGAGATGCCACACCTACTAACTCATCGGTGAGTTCTTGTTGCCTAACTTAGTATGGGTTGAAACTAGTATTCTCTTATAATAAAATGTCGCATATTGATCAAGCTTTGGTTTGAGCTCTATTCTTCATAATTTTCTTTAATTTATTCAAAAAACTATAATGGAATAGTTATTTAACAAAATGTTGCATTAAGTTTAAATATTTAACTCTTAATTTTATGGGTTATTATCTATCAGATGGATATATCCAATAACATTGTATCGGACCCCCAATTATTGTCTCGTATGTCAGATGTACCAGTAGATGCTTCATGATGTAAAAAAAACTAGGGAAAATTCTTTCAAGCTTAAATAATTTAATTCAAATGTTTACTTCTAATAGTCATAACATATCAAATTTTAAATGAACTACAAATAAATCCCTGAAGAATATATTAATTTTAATCAATGGATTAAGTATTTCACCTTACAAATGACTAAAACCTGTTGGCATTGAAATTTTCTTGAAAATACAACCATGGCTTTTCATTCCAAATATCTTTCATGCTCCCAAAAAAGCACAACGAATCAAATTTAAAGCATTTTCGCTAGAAAAATTTAATGACTGGTGTTATTTATAAATTGTTCTTCATTGAGATAAAGTAACATAATGTTTTATTTTAGGCTTCATAGGTTTGCTAACAATAATTTCTTCAATCTCCGACTCTCATCTTCTATAAATCTCTTTTAATCTAGTTTAACATTCACGTTATCCTTAGTTTTTCAATCAAGTTTCATCACAGTATTGAAACATTATAAAAAAAAAAGTAAGTGCATGATATCAAAATTATGTCTATTTATAATGTTCTTCTAGTAAGGCAGATCCCAAAAAATAGACATTATTATCCTATTATGAGTAACACTAAAACTAGGTAGATGAAGTTAAAATAGTTCAAGATAGTCAGTAATCTTTGGAATGCCACTAAAAATCTCAAATAAATCATTCTCAACCACTCACGAAAGTCATGCTAATTTCTTAACTTTGTTTCATTTGAATGTATTTTTGTTTCCCCTAAAAGGGTTTTCAAAATGTAAGAATATATGATGATAGTCAAATCATAAACATTTTCTGTCATGTTGAATTATAAATGTCTTTCACAAATTTGTTCACTCTAGGCAAGCTAACTTCCTACACAATGCATCATCCAAATAACATTCAATAAGTCAGAAAAAACCCAAACTATCCCCATTAAAGCTGCTTTCATTAGAAAGTTTTATTTCATAGAAACATTATATATGATGACATATGTTTCCTAAAGACCTTGCAACTCATCTATCAGGAGCTGCAAATCTACATCAACTCTTTCTTTTGAGCTATTGGAACCTGGAATAGTCAATGTCAGAAAAAAATTAAGAAGTTGTCATACACATCTCAGGTGAAAAATTATATAGAATAATGATCACTAAGCCAATAAGAGTTGGGTGAAGCGATCTTATTGTACAGTATGAAGCCATAAGAACATAATTCAAGTCTAATATTGTGTTACTCTGTGGCAAATTTAAAATATGTAAGATCAAAAAAATTTCATGCTTCTTCATCTACAGGATGACTCAATGAATTGATTTCGTTTGATCTGCAATGATGTTATCTCATGCATGGAGTAGTACGCATAGAACCAAAAAGGTATTAAATATATGAAATAAGTGATAGCTAAAACATATGCTAGTATGAAACATCTTTCTCTCTCTTAATATTTTCTTATTATGAGGTTTGAATCACACTAACTCTTTGTTGCATCGACTTTACAAAATAAGATGCATCTATTTATAAAACAATCAATCTTCCATGATTTCAAACCTAACTTGGAGACTTTTTTTTTATATAAAGCTTGTGGAACTAAATTCTCTTTAGGTTTTGCCTATTTCAGTAATCATACAAACTGAATGAAACACACTTGTGGCATGTTAAATTATTTTTTTAATTTTTAACATTATGAGATCAACAGAAAACTCAAACTGGATGTGCAACCTTCCCAGTAGTCTTTGTATCGCATTCAATAATTCATAAACACGTGAATTTCTTGGTTTGGTGGCTCTTCCTCCATTTAACTCAAAAAATAAGGTCTTGTTCCATCAAAAACCATTTTTATAAGTCTGCTTGAATCAAACTCTAGTTGAGGATCATTGCTTAATAAAGGAGCATAGATAAGTAAATACTCATCCTTGTCATGTATTTGAAGTTGAATACTAATAATTGGGTTGAAATTCCAATGATATAAATCATATATGACTTCTTAAGTCATTAATTATGTTTGATTCCTATATTTTGAATATAAACACAAAACTTACCCTCAAATAGGCAAGTCGAAAGTTGAGATGTCGTCTGCATGAATGTCTCAACACTGTTTAAAAACTTTTCAGTCAGACTTTTCCTATATGGATATAGTCTATCNTCACACCTTTTAATAATTTGATCACCCAAAGTCACACTTCTTTCACTAGAGCTATTACTACTAAAATTACATGATTATTACGTGTAAATAAAATGTTTAGGTGTAAGATACATAAATATATAAAAATTATGTGAAATACACATTTTCATGCATTGATTTAAAGAGGCAAAGTGTCATATATATGAAAGTTTAGGTGTGAGATATATAATACATAAGAATGGTAGGTATCCAAAGTTCCCTTTAAAAACTAGATTTAAGATATGAAAATGTCTAAGAGTTGAGTCATCAACCACATACATCATCAAAAATCTAGAAAATTGAAATTCAAAAAAAAAAAACTTTAAGGAATAGTGGAATCAAGATTACCTACGATTTGAGTGGAAGAACTCGATTAATGGTTAACTCTAGGGAACTTGGGAATCGAGGGGATATCGGCCGACTCTAGTGCAAAGGCATGCGTGGGAGAGAAAATGAGAAATTTAGGTCGTTGGTTCGATATATTCAAGCTTTCCAACGGCTTTCCGATAGTCCTTAATCGTCGATTATTAATTGCTCAATAACCAACGGGCACGACGTACAGTTAAACTTCATATTTGTTGGTTATTAATGGGATTAAAACCCACATTCAGGATTTCTGAGGGTTAATAACTGTCAATTTATAATTTGCTATCCGTAAGAAAGTTATGTTGATATTGCCGCTGGTTTTACTGCATTTTCTTTGTTGAATGAAAAAACTGTGGTTGAGTGATATTAGTGCTATAATTATGATTAGGCGACAACAACCTAAGCGATTGTGATTAGAGCAATGGATCATTTTGGGCTACTATGATTGAGTGATGCTAGTTAGTTGAGTGTGATGGATGATTATAATTGATGATATTTATTACTGATTTATTTTTAGAATTAATCAAATCAAATATCACCTCATGATTTGTATTTAAACAAATGATATTTCTGACAAAATATCAATTTTAATACATTTTTAAATGACTTTTGCCTCCTATGTGATTGGCATGTATCATTTTTAAATATTTAACTTTTGGTAAACAAATAAATATGTAACGCACGCCTGACGTGTAATTTAATGGTACATAATTTGTTCTTAAGTTATAACTATGAAGTTATCGGTGCGGGAGAAAATGTCTAATCAATGAATAATTATTTCATCTGTAAAATAAATAAATAAATAAAAATAAAAATAAAAAATTACATAATTAATTTTTTTTCTTTCATATTGTTCCGTCAATTTAAGAAATATGTCATGCATGTAAAAGGACAGAGAAGGGATCAAATTATTCAAGGACCAAGCATGGGAATTAGCTTGATCAAACTTTAGTCAAGAGTGCTTCTAGATATTAATTTAGTGCCTTAAAAAATTGTTAAATCGCAAGAATAAATAAACAGATAATTTATAAGCTTATTAATCTCATATCTAAATAGACATGTATATACCACAACATGCTATCGATGGTAAATAGATGCCATGCTTGTGGGCTGTGGCGCACTACACTTCGACTGCTACAAATTCAGAACTCTGGTCACACGGCAGCTAAAAATTAAAAAATAAAAATAAAAACATTTATTTACATAAAGTCTGACAATATATATATATACTCATCACTTTTTATTTATGAAATTATTATAATGATGAATATGTATAATTATATCAGCTTGGTACAAAGATGATATAGGGCACCTTCAGACTTCTGTAGATACAGATGTGCATGCAGCTCATGGTGATAAAAGAAAGGTTTTTTGTTGGTATGAATGCCAATCCAACCATACAAAATGAATTACAGAGCTGACATTGAACACATAGCTAGAGAATATATATTTAAACCCCCACCCTCATGCTACCTGCAAGCGCAGAATCAAGAGCTCCAATTAATATCAGATAGAGTGAAAGGCTGCCTGAAAAGAGATGCTACTCCGCCATCTCCCAGCTGCGTTTCCTGACGCAATTGCTGTGGGATCTGCAGGTTGAGAAGGTTCAGTACAGAAGGCGCACCGCTACCATTATTGCTGCTTGCTCTGAACCTCTTCGCCGAGGAAGAAGTCGTGTTGTTCTCAACACCATGCCGCAAATGAGTTTTCTGTTTTGCCGAATGGGAAATCAACGATTTTTCCCTGCAGGCCTGAGTTTGGCAATCCTCGGAAGCAAGCAGAGCCTCGAAAAAGGTCTCGTCCGCTCCATCCAGCAGCGCGGTGTAGTTAGCGGCAGAAGAGCTGGTTCTCGGTGTCTGCAGCTGAAGATTAGGAGAATGATGATGGGCCGGAGATCCAATCATGCCGTGGATGCATCTATCCGAAAGCCTATGGTTTTTACTGTTCTTCTTGTAGATTCGGCACAGGACCCAATCGTCCAACCTGAGCGAAGCCTTCTTGGCAACAGAGGAGTAATTAACCGTCCCTACCGGAAGCCGAGAGGAAGCCGATGAGGATTCCGCGAGGCGGTACTCGTGCATAATCCAATTAGTCTTGATGCCTTTAGGCGGCTTCCCGCCGTAGAAAACAAGAGCCTTTTTAACCCCAACCTTCAGAGTTCCTCCGCAACTCAATACAGGCTTATCGGTGCCGGTCGCCTTCCAGTATCCGGACGTCGCGGCCCGATTCGGCCGCGCGCCGTTCGGATACTTTCGGTCTCTCGGGCTGAAGAAATACCACTCCTGCTCTCCGAAATTAGCCTTCTCTGTTGGATTAATTGAGCTAAATTAGTTGATGGATATGTGAAGCATATATAGAGTCATGAATGTGCGTACCGGGGAGTTCCCATGGATCGAATTTGTAGAGATCGACGTCGGCTATGATGGTGATGGGGAGAGGAGCGGAGGAGGCTTTGTTCTTGAGGTAGTGAACGACGAGCTCTTCGTCGGTGGGGTGGAAACGGAAACCGGGAGGCAGCAGGGGCTGGTGGTGTGAGGCTGACGAGGAGTCGGTGCTCTCCATGGCTTAGGTGGAGAAGGAAGAAGAAGGGGGATTTAATTGGGAAGTGGGGGATGATGAGGATGAGGATGAGGTTGATGGTGTGGTGGATNGCAGGGGCTGGTGGTGTGAGGCTGATGAGGAGTCGGTGCTCTCCATGGCTTAGGTGGAGGAGAAGGAAGGAGGAGGGGGATTTAATTGGGAAGTGGGGGATGATGAGGATGAAGATGAGGTTGATGGTGTGGTGGAGGTCGCTGGCTGTAGCGGGAGCGGGGGAGGGAGATGGGAAGTGCCGAAAGCATTTGGCCGGGAATTCCGGTTCTTCAACGAACACTCGCGGGTCATCGCTCGACGCGTGTGCAGCGGCACTGCTGGGCCGTTTCTTGCCTACGTGTTGCCACTTGCTGGCCTCGTGATGATTTTGGGGACCGCACACACTAGACTTCAATGGCTTGCTTGGCTGCAGCGCCGAACCGGGACTTAACGAATTGATTTCAGATGGGTTTGATGAACCTTTTTGTGAGCTNCACTGCTGGGCCGTTTCTTGCCTACGTGTTGCCACTTGCTGGCCTCGTGATGATTTTGGGGACCGCACACACACTAGACTTCAATGGCTTGCTTGGCTGCAGCGCCGAACCGGGACTTAACGAATTGAGTTCAGATAACCTTTTTGTGATGGTGTTGGTTTTCATATTATTTGTGGGGATGCATGAAGATCATATTTCAGATAACAATAAATCTTAAAATTGGGGTCAGGTGTTCTCTAAAATTTTGTGGTACCATGTATTGATCGAAAGTGAAGGGCTATGTTATTTTTTTGGAAAAAAATTTCTTGAAAAAATATGAGAAATTTGTTGTTTTCTGTACAATTATTCATATAGGAGTTACCGATTGGAGCATCCTTGAAAAAAAAAATTCCCTAGAAAAAGTTGTACGGTTCAAAACTTTTGATACCCATTCATTTTTCGCCTATAATTCAAATAAGTGTTTCTGTTAGAAGAATTTGTTCTTACAGTTTCTAGTAAAGATTTTTCGAGAAACATGAAGCCATTTTCTTTTATAGAAATGGACAAATATATTTATATGTGTTCAATCATCCAAATAAAATGACGTGACAAGCTATGACATAACAGCAGTAGCCCACGAGCCTGCACTTATTCACCTGGCACAAACCAACAGGGCAACATCCAGCTCGGTCATGCGGCGTCCAATCATAACTGCAAGTGGCTATCGCCAACCCATTCAAAGGGTGCTCAGATCTAACTCTCTGCATGGGTCCTACCGGAAAGCTCGCTTGACAGACTAGGAGGATAAAAAAAATAGTCTAAGCTAGTATCTCGGCTCACAACTAACACTCGCCCTAGTCACGTATCCAGTTGAGCGCCTTCTGAAATTCCCAACCTAATTAATATATAATACCCAAAATACCCCTACTAGCCTTAATTTACTAGGGTTACGGATTGTAATTTAACCACTTTCAATTCTATAAATATAGGGTTTATTTCATTAATAAATGTTATGTAATTCTACTGTTAACTATTGTGTTCTCTCTACTCTTCCCCTTCCTCCCCCTCTTATACACTATTGTATGTGAGTGCCATCATGATAGATTTGTATTCAACATTCTAAAAGGTACGGTGAGCTTGGAGTCGTGTTGTTAACAAGACGAGAAGCGCAACTACGGTGGCATGAGAAAAACCACAAAATGGGCATAGCCAATGTTGAATGTTCCAAAAAATTCATAAAGGAATTCGTGCAGTGGGAGATGTAGGAGTAAAGGACCCAGATATCAAACCAGGTGTCCAGCCAAATCCTGAAGGTTATGAGAGATGTCACGGCTCTGAGAAGTGAATGGGCTTCTCAAAGGCAGAATCCTCCTCGAGAGGTAGTGTCGGCGCACAATGACAGAAGACCGAACCATAGTCAGTAGAGGGCTGGGGATTTGCAGTATCAAAACAGTGTGGGATCGCAATGTTTTGGATGCACTGAGGCCTCATGCAAGTTGAAAAACTTCTTCTCCCTCTAGATCTTGGGGGTTGAGCCTCCCAAGAAGTTCAAACTCATAACATTGGAAGCTTGCAAGGGTCAATCGGAACTCAATGACCACCTTGCCTCGTTTGAGTCATTAATGTGCTTGCTCAAGGTTTCAAATGCATTCAAATGTCTTATGTTCTTCACCATCTTGAGATCATCGGTCTTGAGGTGATTCAACTCACTGCCGGCCAGAACCATCAGCAATTTCTTGGACTTCAAAAATCCCCAGCACAGCCACCACCCAACTGCCAGTACAACCATCACCCAACCCCCAACAAATTCACCACCCAACCCCCAACACAACCAACACCTAATCCCCAACATATCCACCACCCCACCCCTAGAGCATCCACAGCCAATTCCCAACACAGCCACCACCCAACCCCCATCACATCCACCACCCCACTCCCAGCACACCCGCCACCCAGCACCCACAACTACCAAAAGAGCTACTCCAAAAGACCCTCAAGAGGTTAAAAATGAAAAATTATTGCAAATGCTCTAAACGAGATGAAATTATAAAGAGACCCTTTAAGCCAAAAATCTTTAGAATGCCAACAACCATAACCATAATGAGCAACAACCCATTCCCATAATTCATTTGAGGCAATTACATACAAGTCAACTGAATGAACTGTAACCACAACCTTCCCATATTTCATTTGAGGAAAATAAGTACCACACCACATACACACCCACAACCATCATACACATACCCACAAACACAACACCCAACACCCAACCACAAGCCACGTCACAAACAACCACACACACACACCCATAGCCATATCACACATAGCACCCAACCACAGCCCAACACAACACAAACATTCACAACCACCATACACATACCCACAAAAGAAACACGCAACACACAACACCCAACCACAACCCAAATCACACACACCCACAACCACAGCACACAACACCACACCACTGCCCCACACAAGACACACACTCACAGCCACGCACACACCCACAACCCAAACACACGACATCCAACCACAACCCATAACCCACATTTCAATGAAGCATCTCCCTTCATTTTTAATTCAATGCAATTATATACAAGCCACCCAAATATATTGTCATCTACAAATGAAGCATCCTCTTTCATCAATTTTTCAATTTATAGTTGAAGTATAAAAGGAAAAACAGTGTAGTATTTAATAGATGCAAATGCAAAAAGACCACGCAAAAGAATGTTATGAACAAACCAAGCACTTTTTTACATCCAATTTTTAAATTGCCACACAAAAATCAAAGGAATTGATGAAATCCCATCAAATATTTTTTCATTTGGGCAATGACAGATAAGACACCTGAAAACTTGCTATCTATGAATGAGCACCTATGCAAATGAGTATCTGAAACATTGTTATTGTCAAATCATGCACAAACTTTCAACCTTTCTCCAAATTACATCCAAAATAAAAAAAATGGCATAAAGAAAGCCATTCCATTAGAAAACCGCATACAAAATACCATTCCATAAAAAAATCACCACAAATTGCATATAAAAAGGCATTCAATCAAAAATTACTTACAGAGCACAGTAACCAGAGGTTGAAGCGAGGAGTACGAGGTAAAAGGCACTGCTAATCACGAGATAGAATAATTCAAGGGAGATAAGCGAGCAAGGAGTCACCTAGGGCAGAACGGGGGTCGGGCGAGGAACCAAGGGCATGCGGGTAATAAACGAGGGTAAGAACGCAAGCGGAGGGGTCAAACCTGCGGCCATACTAATTAAAAAATCCCAAACAACTTGTTCGAATAAGCAGAGAGAACGCACGTAAAAAAGTCTCAGTTGTATTTCTAAAACGCAAACACACCAAATAAGCCACCCCAAATGGGGCCTTGGATTCATAATTTTCCAAATTTCCCTAATTTTGCATATAATATGGTTATCACATAATGTTTTGTGTTAGATTGGGTGTTGCTGATGTGGAGGGTGGAGCTATTAAAATTTGAGTAAATAGGATAATTATGGTTTGATTGGTTGGGTTGAGTAGGCAATGATGTGGTAATTGATGTGTTGAGTATGATTATTTATTGTTGGTGGTATGATGGGAATTGTTTAATGCTAGTACTAGACATTGTTTGTACCATTTTATGAAATTTCATGAACTGAGATAGAGATCTACTTTTGTACAATATTGAAAATAACTAAGTATACTTTGTGTAATCATCTATGAATACTATATAATATTTGCAATTTTTATGTGATAATATTGGAGGTGGTTCCTATATATCTCAATTAACAAGTTGAAAAGCATTGATACTGATTGTGGTAGCTCTAATAAATGACAACTTATGGCTTTTAAACCAAAAACATTTTTTTGGAATTGTAGAAATGTCTAGATGATTATGAGTTTTGGAAATTATTTTGGTGGTTTTTTTTTTTGTGAGGGCATCCAAGTCTTTTATGATAATTGGATGATCCAACAATACTGTGAAGAGTTCGATTGTTTGATTATGTATAAGTCATTGTTTCTCCTCCCTTTAATAATTGTTTGAAGTGTATTCTTGCTCTGAATGTGATAACCAATTGAATCAAATAATATTATAAAATTATTATATGTGGTAAGTTTATGAACTAATAGAAGGTTGTATGATAATTTTTGTGCATAAAGTAAGCAAGAGAGATGAAGTTTATAGTTCGGAGTGGATAACATCTCTTCCCATATGAGAGATAGGTACAAATTTCCCATCTCCAACTATTATTTGCTCCTTACCTACATATGATTATGGTTGTGAACATTTTTATTGTGAGGAGTAATATGTGTGGAAGCTCCTATATCAAGTATCCTTGTAGGGATTGGTTTTAGCTACCATAAGAGCATTCCATGAATTAGTACTTGCTGATGGAATATAGTTTAGATTTGTCATATGCCAACATTTAAATGAAAAATGCCAATATTTTGACTTATATGAAATTAAATTGGCTTTTTGGATGTTGTTTCATTATTTTGCTACTAATTTGATGGTGAATTGAACTTTTTAAATTGTTTAAATTAGATTTGACCTTTGTATTTGTAGTTTGAATTATTAGTTTTGTTGGATAAAAGAGCCAACTAAATTGTTGATAGTTTTTTGGCTAAGTCGACTATAATGCTAATCTATTCACTGCATAGTTGAGAATATATATCATTGAAGTTTACAAGAGTAAGCTTGGTGTGAATGGCTATTTTGAAGAAGTCATAAGTTAGAGGCAAACCAGTTAATATATAAAGAATAATGTCTTCGAAATCTACAACTAAGTCTGTTGCAGTAATCTTATCTACGATCAATTTTTTTTAGTAAGATATTGAGTCATGATGTTATTCTCCATGGATAATTGGTGTAATTAATTTTTTATTTGAATTTAACAAGGATTTGTTCAAAGATTGCAGCCATTTACGCAAAGTGGCCAAAATTTGAGTAGTAGTTTCAAGTTGTAGAACATATGGTAGGAAATTGTGTGAGATAATGGAAAACAATCATGCAAAATTGTTACGATCAATCCATTTATAGATAGTAAATTTATTTTTGAGATTGGTTTGAGCACTGATATCTTAAATGATTTGAGGAGNAGACTGGTTTGAGCACTAATATCTTAAATGATTTAATACGAAAGATAGTTTTGTCATTTAAAAAAGAATCAAAACCATTTGCTTGAAATATTTGTCAAACCTAAATAAAAGAAAAAGTTGTGCTAGTTGATTTGGTGTAAAATATTTGATGTTATTAAACAAGAACTTGAATGAATGTGAAATTTATTGTGCTGCTGAGAACTGAAAATTCATGTTATTGGTTTGGGAAAATAAATTTATAGACTTGAGAGATAGAAGCGAATCAAAAACTTTAGTAGCTTCGAAAAAAATTTGAAGAAAGAATTTAGAGAAAACTATCTAAAACCTGCTTTGATACCATGTGAACACAATATAACTAGAGAGAGAGAGAGAGAGAGAGAGAGAGAGAGAGAGAGAGAGAGAGAGAGAGAGAGAGAGAGAGAGAGAGAGAGAGAGAGAG
>JXCR01128414.1:88023-101498 GCA_002079205.1 Phalaenopsis hybrid cultivar | reverse complement strand
GTGTGTGTGTGTGTGTGTGTGTGTGTGTGTGAGAGAGAGAGAGAGAGAGAGAGATGCAATAGATATGAAACTTGAAATATGAATTCACCTTACACAGTATACCAGTATGTCAACTTATTTATAGATTGGTTTGTTATACAGTTAGTTACAAGTACAATTCAAGAAAGTAATCTATTGTATAATTTTTTTATTTTCCTAACTATATTCAATTTGATGAGAAGTTGACACCCAACAAGGCGCACATTCTTGTTCCCATTCCTAACAATACACCAAAAAATACTCGAATGAGAAATCAAGTTATTAGAAATTTTTATGATCCAAATTGAAACTGACAAACATAAAAGGTTTTCTAATCAGAATACTTTAATTTTAATTTAATGTAGGTAATTATTTATAACTTTTAAGTTTATTTTAAGATTACTATATTATCAAACATAATTGATTAACCATGTAATATAACTATTTTAAAATAGATTCAAATAGAAAGTTTCATTTCTATTAAATTTGAATTGAGATACCATCACCCAAAATTTCTCCCATTCACAAAAGACCAAACCAATTCTATCACATCTATACTCATACATGGATAACACCTGGAGAATGTAAGAAACATGTTGTAGAAATAAATTCAATTTTCTGTTATTTTCTCCCTCTTTTATTGTTCAATCTTCACTTTGTAGGACCAAAAAATATATCATCCAAAAATATAAATCATAATTTCAAATCTTCATATTCTTTTAATAAAATATAAAACATACTTGAGAGCCATGTTTTATTATTTCATATCAGATTAGTTTGATGGCCGACATATAAAACTCATGTTTAAAAAAAAAAAACCATTTTTTATGAAATATATATGTTTTATGACAAAAAAACATCGCATTGTAATATGGCACGCTATTCTTACAATTTCTTTCCTTTATCAAATTGAATAAACAAAATGTGTAACTAGATCATATGAATGAATTGTAATATGTTAACATAAAACTAAGCATTTTATGAATAGATAAACTTTAGGACATTCTTCTTTTAATCTTTCAAATGAGCTTTTATCAATCTATTTGTACAAAAGGTTGTAGGCTGGTAAATCATGAATTCGATGGACATCTTCCAAACCAAGTTCTCTTTCCAATTGAATCCTTGTTGCCTGCAATACGTCCTAAACATAACAACAAAAATCAAAGTTATTGCGCGAAATTAGCAATCAAGAGACAAAAGGAGAGAAATCGGAAACCTTGAACTGTAGGTACGAAGCACGCATAGCCAGNTCTCCACTGACCTGAATAAAGATCTAACATTTGGATCAGCATAAAAGTTATATTGATGCCGGCAACAGCAAATGGGTACTCCCATGCAGCTCGTATACCTTCTTGTTTGAATAAAATCCTTTGAAAAGAAGCCTTCAATGCAGTTTTATTATGAAGTTAGATATATACAGTATTGTTGTCAGAATGATGTGAGTATTTGAGCAAAATAAATACTGTATGGAAGTATAGAAAATGTCTACATAGTATCAAAATTTGTTCTTACCGGATAGGTTCTTGCAAAAAATAATAGGTTCTCAAGGGAAATAAATCCACAGCCCCTAAATTTTAAGTAAAGAAAAAAGGTGATCATTAATTTAGAATCGTAGAATACACATACATAGCGAATAATAGTGGAATGAAAAGTAATAACACCAAGTTGAGTAATTTGCAGAAAAGGTAGACATTGTGATTGGCATGCTCTTAAATTTTGGGTGGAGAGTGGAGAGAGGAAAATGGAACTTTATGAGAAAAAGTAAAATTTTTTGGCAAAACTATTACTACCCAAAAGTTTAGCGGCCATTTGAGATCACATTTTATTTTTGTTTTTTTGTTTATTGTTTTTGTTTTGATTTGCTTATGTTTTGATTTAAAACAAAACATATTTACTATGGTATAAGATGTTTGATTATTTTTAAAAATACTCAAAACAATTTTTAGATTTTTTGAGTACTTAAAAAATAAGCTGTTCTATTTTAAAAAATAAAAAATAAAAACATACAAAAAAATGTACTAAATAATTTTTTTAAAAAAATAAAAGCAAAAACAAAAATAGAAAACAAAAAACAAAAGTAACCATACCTTATATTTTCATCACAATCTAACATATCAAATAATGTAAAGGAACCAAAGTTTATTTTTACCTGAAGTCGGTTGATGGGTTANAGGAGTTACCGATTGGAGCATCCTTGAGAAAAAAATCCCTAGAAAAAGTTTTACGGTTCAAAACTTTTGATACATTTTCATTTTTCGCCTATAATTCAAACAAATATTTTTGTTTGAGCAATTTTTTCTTAAAATTTCTAGTAAAGATTTTTTGAGAAACATGAAGCAATTTTCTTTTATAGAAATGGACAACTATCTTTATATGTGTTCAATCATCCATATAACTTGCAGATAGCAATGTAATTGTTTACATCAAAAATATGTCAGCACGAATCTAAAAAAAAATCAACAATCAAAGGAAAAAATGACTTGACAAGCTACGGCATAACAGCAGTAGCCCACCAGCCTGCACTTATTCACCTGGCACAAACCAACCGGGCAACATCCAGCCCGGTTAGGCGGCGTCCAATCATAAATGCAAGTGGCTATCGTCAACCCAATCAAAGGGTACTCAGATTTAACTCTCTGCATGGGTCCTACCAGAAAGCTCGCCTGACAGACTAGGCGGATAAAAAAAATTTGTCTAAACTAGTATGTCGGCTCACAAATAACAGCCACTCGAGTCACGTACCCAGTCGAGCGCCTTCTGAAATTCCCAACCTAATTAATATATACTACCCCAAATACCCCTACTAGCCCTACTTTACTAGGGTTACGGAGTGTAATTTAACCACTTCCAATTCTATAAATATAGGGTTTATTTCATTAATAAATGTTATGTAATTCTACTGTTAGTTATTGTGCTCTTTCTTCTCTTCCCCTTCCTCCCCCTCTTATACACTATTGTATGAGAGTGCCATCAGGATAGATTTGTGTTCAACATTCTAAAACGTATGATGAGCTTGGAGTCATGTTGTTAACAGGAAGAGAAGCGCAACTACAGTGGCATGAGAAAAACCACAAAATGGGCATAGCCAATGCTGAATGTTCCAAAGAATTCATAAAGGAATTTGTGCAGCGAGAGATGTAGGAGTAAAGGATCCAGATATCAAACCAGGTGTCCAGCCAAATCCTGGAGGTTCTGAGAGATGTCACAGCTCAGAGAAGTGAATGGGCTTCTCAAAGGCAGAATCCTCCTCGAGAGGTAGTGTCGGCGCACAATGACAGAAGACTGAACCATAGACAGTAGAGGGTTGGGGATTTGCAGTATCAACACAGTGTTGGATCACAATGGTTTGGATGCACTAAGGCCTCATGCAAGTCGAAAAACCTCTTCTCCCTTTAGATCTTGGGTGTTGAGCCTCCCAAGAAGTTCAAACTCACAACATTGGAGGCTTGCAAGGGTCAATCAAAACTCAATGACCACCTTGCCTTGTTTGAGTCATCAATGTGCTTGCTCAAGGTTTCAAATGCATTCAAATGTCTTATGTTCTTCACCATCTTGAGATCATCGGTCTTGAGGTGATTCAACTCATTGTCGGCCGGAACCATCAGCAATTTCTTGGACTTCAGAAATCCCCAGCACAGCCACAACCCAACCCCCAGTACAACCATCACCCAACCCCCAGCAAATTCACCACCCAACCCCCAACACAACCAACACCTAATCCCCAGCATATCCACCACCCCACCCCTAGAGCATCCACCACCAATTCCCAGCACAGCCACCACTGAACCCCCACCATATCCACCATCCCACTCCCAACACATCTGCCACCCTACACCCACAACCACCAAAAGACCCTCAAGAGGTTAAAAATGAAAAATTATTGCAAATGCTCTAAACGAGATGAAATTATACCATTCCCATATTTCATTTGAAGCAATTACATACAAGTCACCTAAATGAACCACAACCACAACCCCTTCCCATATTTCATTTGAGGAAAATAAATACCACATCACATACACACCCACAACCACCATACACATACCCACAAACACAACAGCCAACACCCATCCACAAGCCACATCACAAACAACCACACACACACACCCATAGCCATATCACACAGAGCACCCAACCACAACCCAACACAACACAAACACTCACAACCACCATACACATACCCACAAACGGAACACGCAACACACAACACCCAACCACAACTCAAATCACACACACCCACAACCACAACCACAACACACAGTACCCAACCACTGCCCCACACAAGACATACACTCACAACCACGCACACACCCACAACCAAAACACACGACACCCAACCACAGCCCATAACCCACATCTCAATGAAGCATCTCCCTTCATTTTTAATTCAATGCAATTACATACAAGCCACCCAAAAATGTTGTCATCTACAAATGAAGCATCCTCTTTCATCCATTTTTTAATTTATAGTTGAAGCATAAAAGGAAAAACAGTGTAGTATTTAATAGATGCAAATGCAAAAAGGCCACCCAAAGGAATGCTATGAACAAACCAAGCACTCTTTTACATCCAATTTTTAAATTACCACACAAAAATGAAAGGAATTGATGAAATCTCATCCAATATTTTTCATCTGGGCAATGACAGATAGGGCACCTGAAAACTTGCTATCTATGAATGAGCACCTATGCAAATGAGTATCTGAAACCTTGTTATTGTCAAATCAGGCACACACTTTCAACCATTCTCCAAATTACATCCAAAATAAAAAAAAATGGCGTAAAGAAAGCAATTCCATTAGAAAACCGCATACAAAATACCATTCCATAAAAAAATCACCACAAATTGCTTCTAAAAAGGCATTATATCAAAAATTACTTACAGAGCACAATAACCTGAGGTTGGAGGGAGGAGTACGAGGTAAAAGGCACTGCTAATCACAAGATAGAAGAATTCAAGGGATATAAGCGAGCAAGGAGTCACCTAGGGCAGAATGGGGGTCGAGCGAGGAACGAAGGGCATGCAGGTAATAAATGAGGGTAAGAACGCAGGCGGAGGGTCAAACCCGCGACCGTACTAACTAAAAATCCCAAACAACTTGTTCGAATAAGCAGAGAGAAGACATGAAAAAAATGTCTCAGTTGTATTTTCAAAATGCAAACACACCAAATAAGCCGCCCCAAATGGGGCCTTAGATTCATAATTTTCCAAATTTCCCTAATTTTTGCATATAATATGGTTATAATGTGATGTTTTGTGTTAGATTGGGTGTTGCTGATGTGGAGGGTGAAGCTATTAAAATTTGAATAAATAGGATAATTATGGTTTGATTAGTTGGGTTGAGCAGGCAATGATGTGGTAATTGATGTGTTGAGTATGATTATTTATTGTTGGTGGTATGATGGGAATTGTTTAATGCTAGTACTAGACATCGTTTGTATCATTTTATGAAATTTCATGAACTGAGATAGAGATCTACTTTCGTACAATATTGAAAATAACTAAGTATACTTTGTGTAATCATCTATGAATACTATATAATATTTGCAATTTTCATGTGATAATATTGGAGATGGTTCCTATATATCTCAATTAACAAGTTGAAAAGAATTGATAGTGGTTGTGGTAGCTCTAATAAATGGCAACTTATGGCCCTTAAACGAAATACATTTTTATGGAATTGTAGAAATGTCTAGAAGATTATGAGTTTTGGAAATTATTTTGGTGGTTTTTTTTGTGAGGGCATCAAAGTCTTTTATGCTAATTGGATGATCCAACAATAGTGTGAAGAGCTCGGTTATTTGATTATGTATAAGTCATCATTTCTCATCCCTTTAATAATTGTTTGAAGTGTATTCTTGTCCTGAATATGATAACTAATTGAATCAAATAATATTATAAAATTATTATATGTGGTAAGTTTATGAACTAATAGAAGGTTGTATGATAATTTTTGTGCATAGAGTAAGCAAGAGAGATGAAGTTTATAGTCTGGAGTGGATAACATCTCTTCCCATATGAGAGATAAGTACAAATTTCCCATCTCCAACTATTATTTGCTCCTCACCTACATATGATTATGGTTGTGAACATTTGTATTGTGAGGAGTAATGCGTGTGGAAGCTCCTATATCAAGTATCCATTCATTGTTTGGTTTTAGCTACCATAAGAGTATTCCATGAATTAGTACTTGTTGATGGATTATAGTTTAGATTTGTCATATGCCAACATTTAAACGAAAAATGCAAATATTTTCACTTATATGAAATTGAATTGGCTTTTTGAATGTTGTTTCATTATTTTGCTACTAATTGGATGGTGAATTGAACTTTTTAAAAGGTTTAAATTAGATTTGATCTTTGTCTTTGTAGTTTGAATTATTTGTTTTGTTGGATAAAAGAGCCAACTAAATTGTTGATAGTTTTTTGGCTAAGTCGACTATAATGCTAATCTATTCACTGCATAGTAGAGAATATATATCATTGAAGTTTACCAGAGTAAGTTTGGTGTGAATGGCTATTTTGAAGAAGTTATAAGTTAGAGGCAAACCAGTTAATATATAAAGAATAATGTCTTCGAAATCTACAACTAAGCCTGTTGTAGTAATCTTATCGACGAACAAATTTTGTTTTAGTAAAATATTGAGTCATGATGTTATTCTTCATGGATAAATGGTGTAATTAATTTTTTATTTGAATTTAACAAAGATTTGTTCAAAGATTGCAGCCATTTATGCAGAGTGGCCCAAATTTGAGTAGTAGTTTCAAGTTGTAGAACACATGGTAGGGTATTGTGTGAGATAATGGAGAACAATCATGCAAATATGTTATGATCTATCCATTTCTAGATAGTAAATTTATTTTTGAGACTAGTTTGAGCACTGATATCTTAAATGATTTGAGGAGGAAAGATAGTTTTTTCATTTAAAAAAGAATCAAAACCATTTGCTTGAAATATTTGTCAAACCTAAATAAAAGGAAAAGTTGTGCTAGTTGATTTGGTGTAAAATATTTGATGTTATTAAGCAAGAACTTGAATGAATGTGAAATTGATTGTGTTGCTGAGAACTAGAAATTCATGTTATTGGTTTGGGAAAATAAATTTGCAGATTTAAGAGATAGATTCGAATAAAAAACTTTAGTAGCTCTGAAAAAAATTTGAAGAGAGAATTTGGAGAAAACTATCTAAAACCTGCTTTGATACCATGTGAACACAATATAACTAGAGAGAGAGTGGTGTGTGTGTATGTGAGAGAGAGAGAGGGAGATGCAATAGATATGAAACCTGAAATATGAATTCAACTTACACAGTATACCAGTATGTCAACTTATTTATAGACTGGTTTGTTATACAATTAGTTACAAGTACAACTCAAGAGAGTAATGTATTGTATAATTTTTTTTTTCCTAACTATATTCAATTTGATGAGATGTTGACACCCAACAAGGCGCACATTCTTGTTCCCATTCCTAACAATACACCAAAAAATACTCGAATGAGAAATCAAGTTATCAACAATTTTTATGATCTAAATTGAAACTGACAAACATAGAAGGTTTTCTAATCAGAATACTTTAATTTTAATTTAATGCAGGTAATTATTTATAACTGTTAAGTTTATTTTAAGATGACTATATTATCAAACATAATTGATTAACCATGTGATATAACTATTTTAAAATAGATTCAAATAGAAAGTTTCATTTCCNGATAGGTACAAATTTCCCATCTCCAACTATTATTTGCTCCTTACCTACATATGATTATGGTTGTGAACATTTGTATTGTGAGGAGTAATGTGTGTGGAAGCTCCTATATCAGGTATCCATTCATTGTAGGGATTAGTTTTAGCTACCATAAGAGCATTCCATGAATCAGTACTTACTAATGGATTATAGTTTAGATTTGTCATATGCCAACATTTAAATGAAAAATGCCAATATTTTCACTTATATGAAATTGAATCGGCTTTTTGGATATTGTTTCATTATTTTGCTACTAATTGGATGGTGAATTGAACTAAATTAGAGTTGACCTTTGTCTTTGTAGTTTGAATTATTTGTTTTGTTGGATAAAAGAGCCAACTAAATTGTTGATAGTTTTTTTGGCTAAGTCGACTATAATGTTAATCTATTCACTGCATAGTAGAGAATATATATCATTGAAGTTTACAAGAGTAAGCTTGGTGTGAATGGCTATTTTGAAAAAGTTATAAGTTAGAGGCAAACCAGTTAATATATAAAGAATAATGTCTTCAAAATCTACAACTAAGCTTGTTGCAGTAATCTTATCTACGATCAATTTTGTTTTAGTAAGATATTGAGTCATGATGTTATTCTTCATGGATAAATGGTGTAATTAATTTTTTATTTGAATTTCACAAGGATTTGTTCAAAGATTGCAACCATTTATGCAAAGTGGCCCAAATTTGAGTAGTAGTTTCAAGTTGTAGAACACATGGTAGGATATTGTGTGAGCTAATGGAAAACAATCATGCAAATATGTTATGATCTATCCATTTCTAGATAGTAAATTTATTTTTGAGACTGGTTTGAGCACTAATATCTTAAATGATTTAATACGAAAGATAGTTTTGTCATTTAAAAAAGAATCAAAACCATTTGCTTGAAATATTTGTCAAACCTAAATAAAAGAAAAAGTTGTGCTAGTTGATTTGGTGTAAAATATTTGATGTTATTAAGCGAGAACTTGAATGAATGTGAAATTGACTGTGTTGCTGAGAACTGGAAATTCATGTTATTGGTTTGGGAAAAAAAAATTACAGGTTTGGGAGATAGAAGCGAATCAAAAACTTTAGTAGCTTTGAAGAAAAAAATTGAAGAAAGAATTAGGAGAAAACTATCTAAAACCTACTTTGATACCATGTGAACACAATATAACTAGAGAGAGAGTGTGTGTGTGTGTGTGTGTGAGAGAGAGAGAGGGAGATGCAATAGATATGAAACCTGAAATATGAATTCACCATACACAGTGTATCAGTACGTTAACTTATTTATAGACTGGTTTGTTATACAATTAGTTACAAGTGCAATTCAAGAAATTAATGTATCGTATAATTTTTTATTTTCCTAACTATATTCAGTTTGATGAGATGTTGACACCCAACAAGGCGCACATTCTTGTTCCCATTCCTAACAATACACCATACTCGAATGAGAAATCAAGTTATTAGAAATTTTTATGATCTAAATTGAAACTAACAAACATAGAAGGTTTTCTAATCATAATATTTTAATTTTAATTTAATGCAGGTAATTATTTATAACTGTTAAAGTTTATTTTAAGATGACTATATTATCAAACATAATTGATTAACCATGTAATATAACTATTTTAAAATAGACTCAAATAAAAACNAGGAGTTACCGATTGGAGCATCCTTGAGAAAAAAATCCCTAGAAAAAGTTTTACGGTTCAAAACTTTTGATATCTTTTCATTTTTCGCCTATAATTCAAACAAATATTTATGTTAGAGCAATTTTTTCTTACAGTTTCTAGTAAAAATTTTTCGAGAAACATGAAGCAATTTTCTTTTATAGAAATGGACAACTATCTATGTATGTGTTCAATCATTCATATAACTTTCACATAACAATGTAATTGTCTACATCAAAAATATGTCAGCACGAATCTAAAAAAAATCCAACAATCAAAGGAAAAAATGATGTGACAAGCTACGACATAACAGCAGTAGCCCACAAGCCTGCACTTATTCACCTGGCACAAACCAACAGGGCAACATCCAGCTCGGTCAGGCGGCGTCTAATCATAACTGCAAGTGGCTATCGCCAACCCATTCAAAGGGTACTCAAATCTAACTCTTTGCATGGGTCCTACCGAAAAACTCGCCTGACAGACTAGGCGGATAAAAAAATTTGTCTAAACTAGTATGTTGGCTCACAAATAACAGCCGCTCGAGTCACGTACCCAGTCGAGCGCCTTCTGAAATTCCTACCCTAATTAATATATACTACCCAAAATACCCCTACTAGCCCTACTTTACTAGGGTTACAGAGTGTAATTTAACCACTTCCAATTCTACAAATATAGGGTTTATTTCATTAATAAATGTTATGTAATTCTACTGTTAATTATTGTGCTCTCTCTACTCTTCCCCTTCCTCCCGCTCTTATACACTATTGTATGTGAGTGCCATCGGGATAGATTTGTATTCAACATTCTAAAAGATACGGTGAGCTTGGAGTCGTGTTGTTAACAAGAAGAGAAGCGCAACTACAGTGGCATGAGAAAAACCACAAAATGGGCATAGCCAATGTTGAATGTTCCAAAGAATTCATAAATGAATTTGTGCAGCGAGAGATAAAGGAGTAAAGGACCCAGATATCAAACCAAGTGTCCAGCCAAATTATGGAGGTTCTGAGAGATGCCACTGCTCTGAGAAGTGAATGGGCTTCTCAAAGGCATAATCCTCCTCGAGAGTTAGTGTGGGCGCACAATGACAGAAGACTGAACCATAGACAGTAGAGGGATGGGGATTTGCAGTATTACAACAGTGTTGGATCGCAATGGTTTGGATGCACTGAGGCCTCATGCAAGTCGAAAAACCTCTTCTCCCTTTAAATCTTGGGGGCTGAGCCTCCCAAGAAGTTCAAACTCACAACATTGGAGGCTTGCAAGGGTCAATCAAAACTCAATGACCACCTTGCCTCGTTCGAGTCATCAATGTGCTTTCTCAAGGTTTCAAATGCATTCAAATGTCTTATGCTCTTCACCATCTTGAGATCATCGTTCTTGAGGTGATTCAACTCACTGCTAGTCGGAACTATTAGCAATTTCTTGGTCAGAAATCCCCAACACAGCCACCACCCAACCCCCAGTACAACCATCACCCACCCCAACCCCCAACACAACCAACACCTAATCCCTTGCATATCCACAACCCAACCCCTAGAGTATCCACCACCAATTCCCAGCACAGCCACCACTCAACCCCCACCACATCCACCACCCCACTCCCAGCACATCCGCCACCCAACACCCACAACTACCAAAAGAGCTACTCCAAAAGATCCTCAAGAGGTTAAAAATGAAAAATTATTGCAAATGCTCTAAATGAGATGAAATTATAAAGAGACCCTTTAAGCCAAAAATCTTTAGAATGCCAACAACCATAACCACAATGAGCCACAACCCATTCCCATATTTCATTTGAAGCAATTACATGCAAGTCACCTAAATGAACCACAACCACAACCCCTTCCCATATTTCATTTGAGGAAAATAAATACCACACCACATACACACCCACAACCACCATACACATACCCACAAACACAACACCCAACACCCAACCACAAGCCACATCACAAACAACCACACACACACTCATAGCCATATCACACAGAGCACCCAACCACAACCCAACACAACACAAACACTCACAATCGACATACACATACCCACAAAAGGAACACGCAGCACACAACACCCAACCACAACCCAAATCACACACACCCACAACCACAACACACAGTACCCAACCACTGCCCCACACAAGACACACACCTACAGCCAAAACACACGACACCCAATCACAACCCATAACCCACATCTCAATGAAGCATCTCCCTTCATTTTTAATTCAATGCAATTACATACAAGCCACCCAAAAATGTTGTCATCTACAAATGAAGCATCCTCTTTCATCCATTTTTCAATTTATAGTTGAAGCATAAAAGGAAAAACAGTGCAGTACTTAATAGATGCAAATGCAGAAAGACAACCCAAAAGAATGTTATGAACAAACCAAGCACTCTTTTACATACAATTTTTAAATTACCACACAAAAATCAAAGGAATTGATGAAATCCCATCCAATATTTTTCATCTGGGCAATGACAGATAGGGCACTAGAAAACTTGCTATCTATGAATGAGCACATGTGCAAATGAGTATCTGAAACCTTGTTATTGTCAAATCAAGCACGCACTTTCAACCATTCTCCAAATTACATCCAAAATAAAAAAAAAATTGCATAAAGAAAGCCATTCCATTAGAAAACTGCATATAAAAAACCATTCCATCAAAAACTACTTACAAAGCACAGTAACCAGAGGTTGGAGGGAGGAGTATGAGGTAAAAGGCACTGCAAATCACGAGATAGAAGAATTCAAGGGAGATAAGCGAGCAAAGAGTCACCTAGGGCAGAACGGGGGTCGAGTGAGGAACGAAGGGCATGCGGGTAATAAATGAGGGTAAGAACGCAGGCGGAGGGGTGGAGCTATTAAATTTTGAATAAATAAGATAATTATGGTTTGATTGGTTGGGTTGAGCAAGCAATGATGTGGTAATTGATGTGTTGAGTATGATTATTTATTTTTGGTGGTATGATGGGAATTGTTTAATGCTAGTATTAGACATTGTTTGTATCATTTTATGAAATTTCATGAACTGAGATAGAGATCTACTTTTGTACAATATTAAAAATAACTAAGTATACTTTGTGTAATCATCTATGAATACTATATAATATTTGCAATTTTCATGTGATAATATTGGAGATGGTTCCTATATATCTCAATTAACAAGTTGAAAAGAATTGATAGTGGTTGTGGTAGCTCTAATAAATGACAACGTATGACCCTTAAATGAAATACATTTTTATGGAATTGTAGAAATGTCTAGGTGATTATGAGTTTTGGAAATTATTTGGGCGGTTTTTTTTTTGTGAGGGCATCCAAGTCTTTTATGCTAATTGGATGATCCAACAATAGTGTGAAGAGCTCGGTTGTTTGATTATGCATAAGCCATTGTTTCTCCTCCCTTTAATAATTGTTTGAAGTGTATTCTTGTNTTCTTTAGGGCAAAAGAATGTCCTAGCTTTTGTAGCCTTTTAGGAATGCAACCCCGCTAATAAAAGCTTTTAATTTTATTTTATTTGCTACCTGATTTCAGCTGGAGACAATGGATTTGATATTTGCAGAATGCTTCAAGTGTTTGAATTTTTATGGATGATATTAAAATATCAGTTCTAGTTAAAGAAGCAATCGGAAGAGAAAATTGTAGGGCGTATGAGAAGAAGCGATAAGAGAGGCCAGCAATGCTAAAGAAATAGCTGGTACAGATATAATAGAATTATTGCTAATCTCTATATTAGTAAAAATTGTTACATCTGGGCGTATTGTTGGCTGTAACAGCTACAGCATTGTAATGTAAATGACTAATAATATAATTAAACTATCATTTTACCTTGCCCCATTAAGAAATGAAATAAAAAATTTTAAGATTTTCCTACAACTGCCAAGTTATGCAGTAAAAACATGCCACTAACTGGGTTTTCACAGAAGAATTGATACAACAGTCGAAAGGTAAAATATGTAAATGAAATATACTTGATGATCGGGCCGAGTTTCATCAAAAGGGACATTCAGCCGTTGCTTAAGCCTTTGCAGTCTTTGTTCCTGCAAGAAGGTAAA
>JXCR01128414.1:26518-88018 GCA_002079205.1 Phalaenopsis hybrid cultivar | reverse complement strand
TTAAAAAAAAAAAAAAAAAAAGGATTTCAAAATCCTAACCGTGGTTAAAAGCCATAAGAGAAAAAAAGTTCATTACAAGAAAATTATATTTTCAATGAGATTCCATCTAATAAAGTTTATATAAAAATTAATTTTAGGATGGTATGTTGATGGAAAAAGGACAGGAAAAGGAGTCCATTCAAATCCATTTTGTTAATAAAGACATATACTCCGCATCAATCATAATCATAATTAATTATTTGGGTTGGAGTGACTAATCATCTGTCATTCATTCCTATCTACTGATATATGAAATATTAATTCTATTTTTGTATTTTCTACTTGCATTAGTTTTACTCGTATATCTTTGATCCAACCTTTTCTTTCTAACCCAAGCACATTAAATCTAAGCACCACNCTTTGTTCCTGCAAGAAGGTAAAAGTAAGACCATTAGTTAAAAAAAAAAAAAGATTTCACAATCCTAACCTTGGTTAAAAGTCATAAGAGAAAAAAAGTTCATCACAAGAAAATTATATTTTCAATGACATTCCATCTAATCAAGTTTATAGAAAAATTAATTTAGGATGGTATGTTGATGGAAAAAGGACAGAAAAAAGAGTCCATTCAAATCCATTTTGTTAATAAAGACATATACTCCGCATCAATCATAATCATCAATAATTATTTGGGTTGGAGTGACTAATCATCTTTCATTCATTCCTATCTACTGATATATGAAATGCTAATTCTATTTTTGTATTTTTTACTTGCATTAGTTTTACTCGTATATCTTTGATCCAACCTTTTCTTTCTAACCCAAGCACATCAAATCTATGCACCAANAGTTTAGCGGCCATTTGAGATCACATTTTATTTTTGTTTTTTTGTTTATTTTTTCTGTTTTGATTTGCTTATGTTTTGATTTAAAACAAAACATATTTAGTATAGTATAAGATGTTTGGTTATTTTTAAAAATACTCAAAACAATTTTTTAGATTTTTAGAGTATTTTTAAAAATAAGCTGTTCTATTTTTAAAAATTAAAAAAAAAACATACAAAAAAATGTACTAAATAATTTTTTTNAGTTTAGCGGCCATTTGAGATCACATTTTATTTTTGTTTTTTTGTTTATTTTTTCTGTTTTGATTTGCTTATATTTTGATTTAAAACAAAACATATTTAGTATAGTATAAGATGTTTGGTTATTTTTAAAAATATTCAAAACAATTTTTAAATTTTTAGAGCATTTTTAAAAATAAGCTGTTCTAATTTTAAAAATTAAAAAAAAAAACATACAAAAAAATGTACTGAATAATTTTTTTTAAAAATAAAAGCAAAAACAAAAATAGAAAACAAAAAACAAAAGTAACCATACCTTATATTTTCATCACAATCTAACATATTAAATAATTTAAAGGAACCAAAGTCTATTTTTACCTGAAGTCGGTTGATGGGTTGGCACCCTGCCACCCCATATCTTTCCATTGTTCAGAGACAAGACCCTTAAGATTTATCTCTGGAAAAGAAGCATCCCACAAGGCTTTGAGGGCATCCTTCAAAGAAAAAAGAAAAACCAAAACAAAAAAAAAGAAAAAAAATTATGATGTAGGATACAATGAAGCTTTAAATTTCAAAACAAAGTAAACAAATTAGATTGTACCCAAACTCCCCTAGACAGTTCTTTAGGGCAAAAGAATGTCCTAGCTTTTGTAGCCTTTTAGGAATGCAACCCCGCTAATAAAAGCTTTTAATTTTATTTTATTTGCTACCTGATTTCAGCTGGAGACAATGGATTTGATATTTGCAGAATGCTTCAAAGTGTTTGAATTTATATGGATGATATTAAAATATCAGTTCTAGTTGAAGAAGCAATCGGAATAGAAAATTGTAGGGCGTACGAGAAGAAGCGATGAGAGGCCAGCAATGCTAAGGAAATAGCTTGTACAGATATAATAGAATTATTGCTAATCTCTGTATTAGTAAAAATTGTTACATCTGAGCGTATTGTTGGCAGTAACAGCTACAACATTGTAATGTAAACGACTAATAATATAATTAAACTATCATTTTACCTTGCCCCATTAAGAAATGAAATAAAAAATTTTAAGATTTTCCTACAACTGCCAAGTTATGCAGTAAAAAACATGCTACTAACTGGGTTTTCACAGAAGAATTGATATTTTAAGATTTTCCTACAACTGCCAAGTTAATATAGTCTTTTCCTCTACCATAATCTATCTTAGCATTGTTATTTATGCCATCCAACATGATTTTAAGTAACTTCCTAAGATCTTATGCAATATCATTTATATAAAGCTAAGAAAAACACTTCAAAAGTGCATCTAAATTATCTTTTTCAGATCAACAAAGCTGCAGTATCCTGGAATGTTATTTCCCCAACTTCTTACAGAACAAGTTTCGTCCTCTCACTACNATTCATACAAAGCTAAGAAAAACACTTCAAAAGTGCATCTAAATTATCTTTTTCAGATCAACAAAGCTGCAGCATCCTGGAATGTTATTTCCCCAGCTTCTTACAGAACAAGTTTCGTCCTCTCACTAACAATTTAGGGTAGTGTTTTAAGCATATTCTTGCTTGAGAAAATTACCATGTCATTGTGGAAAAACATATATAAAAAGAAATTAAAAGAAAATAGCCAAAATTAGCCTGAAGAAATGCATTATACTCGCATGAAAAATTCTTAAAAGTTTACAATAAAATATTTTTGCAAAATTTATGAAGCATAAGCTGATAACATGGTAAATGTCTCGGTTATAATAGCTGGAAGTGACATCGTATGAGCACTTAGATAGATTGGAAGAAAAGAAAAAAACTTAAGAGTTAATGATAAAAAGCCAATTTAATATGTCTGTATTTCTTGTATTGATGTTTTGGGAAAAAGAGCAGTGAGTTGTAGCTCTGAGATTACCTGGAGCGGGGTGAGCATATACTCAGTTATCTTGTCATAATTATCAAAACGTTTGTTGCCATTACGATAGAACAATCCTCCAAACCATGTGCGTGGTTTAACCATATCACTAGCTGCAGTGGTAAAACCAGGGTTTAAGTTACCGTAGCAAAATAATATCAAAATAAAATCTTATTTTTACAAAATTATTAGAAAATGTTAATTTCAAAACCACATAAAACCATGGATAATCCCTCTTTCTAACTCTTTCACTAATTTATCAACAATTAAATTTATGTAAATAATCTTACAAAACGTTTAAAAAAGTTAAAATATGCAAGCATGTATATTCAATGAAAAAAATAAATGAAATGCTAAAGTAAAAATATTTGAATAAACTAATTAAAATTCATATGCTTATGCGCTTGCCAATTACAAAATAATGATGGATATTTGTTAAAACTTCCAGCAATTAAACTTTAAAGAAGCAATCGTATTTATTTTAAAATATGACTATAAATTAACTTTTAGCCATATTTCTCTATAGTAATTTTTAAATAACACTTTCACAATACTTCTGATATAATATCATAATATTTTAAAAAATCTTTTTGAGTGCTACTTATGTTTCTTAAAAATCTTAGGAAAAATTCCTTTTGGTAACAGTGCATTAAATAGTAAACTTTACCTCAATGTTTTGTTGTCACACATGCATTGGCAATGAGTTTAAATACAAAAATTGTGACAAAAAGATTTTTTTTGCATCATTTTAATATTTATTAAATTTAATACATTATTTGANAAATACAAAAATTGTGACAAAAAGATTTTTTTTGCATCATTTTAATATTTATTAAATTTAATACATTATTTGCAAACTATCATTTTAACTAAACATATTAATGCATATTAGTTATGAATACTTAAACTTATTGATGCAAGATTAGAATTTCTTATAAATAAAACTAATATGATGTGTAGTGTGCTTTCGTGAGAAAAATATAGAATTCAAATATTACTATGATAGGATCCGAAAACAAAAACAACGAACAAATTGCGACGAAATTGTAATAGATTGGTAGAAAAACCNTCATAATATTTTAAAAAATCTTTTTGAGTGCTACTTATGTTTCTTAAAAATCTTAGGAAAAATTCCTTTTGGAAACAGTGCATTAAATAGTAAACTTTACCGCAATGTTTTGTTGTCACACATGCATTGGCAATGAGTTTAAATACAAAAAGTGTGACAAAAAGATTTTTTTTGCATCATTTTAATATTTATTAAATTTAATACATTATTTGAAAACTATCATTTTAACTAAACATATTAATGCATATTAGTTATGAATACTTAAACTTATTGATGCAAGATTAGAATTTCTTATAAATAAAACTAATATGATGTGTAGTGTGCTTTCGTGAGAAAAATATAGAATTCAAATATTACTATGATAGGATCCGGAACCAAAAACAACGAACAAATTGCGACGAAATTGTAATAGATTGGTAGAAAAACTCAAGGATTGCTCTTGCGAAAATCAAAGAAAAATAGGCAAGATACAATAATGATCTACTATTCGAGAGGTAGATCGACTCTCGACAAATCCTAGACATCGCTAGAAACACTACAGAAAGAAAAGAAAACTGCAGCCAAACAAAATCATGCATAAAGAAAAAACAAACCCTAGGTTATTAGCCTTAATATATTCCTATCACAACACTGCAAACATTACCCCCAAACTCCTCTAATTCCTCTTCCTTGCATATGTGAGTAAAGCCCTCGTAGACCCCACTTGTTACTTGGACCCTTCTGCTTTGCTCCATNATTTGAAAACTATCATTTTAACTAAACATATTAATGCATATTAGTTATGAATACTTAAACTTATTGATGCAATATTAGAATTTCTTATAAATAAAACTAAGATGATGTGTAGTGTGCTTTCGTGAGAAAAATATAGAAGTCAAATATTACTATGATAGGATCCGAAACCAAAAACAACGAACAAATTGCGACGAAATTGTAATAGATTGGTAGAACTCAACAAGGATTGCTCTTGCGAAAATCAAAGAAAAATAGGCAAGATACAATAATGATCTGCTATTTGAGAGGTAGATCGACTCTCCACAAACCACAGACATCGCTAGAAACACTACAAAAAAAAAAGAAAACTGTAGCCAAACAAAATCATGCATAAAGAAAAAACAAACCCTAGGTTATTAGCCTTAATATATTCCTATCACAACACTTCAAACATTCCCCCCAAACTCCTCTAATTCCTCTTCCTTGCATACGTGAGTAAAGCCCTCGTAGACCCCACTTGTTACTTGGACCCTTCTGCTTTGCTCCACNCTCTTCCTTGCATACGTGAGTAAAGCCCTCGTAGACCCCACTTGTTACTTGGACCCTTCTGCTTTGCTCCACACCAAACCGACCCTCCCTGTCGTGTCGTCCGGTCCATAGATGCTTGGGCTGGGTCGGACGGTTGATTGCCGACAAGTCCCAAGTAGACTGGTTGGCGAGTACGATCTGTCAACTATGATAATATTTACATTCCAAAAAAGGCCCAATCTAATAAACCTAGAGGCCCATTTATATGTGGGTTTCCTTGATAGCTTTGGAAAGCCACTTTATGAAGTACATTTAGTTCCATGATTCTCCTAGTTTTTCAACATGATACTGTGAGAAGTACGAGAGAAGGAAGAGAGATTTGTCATTTCTATGCTTTATTATGTGAATGTTGAGATCATAACAAGTGCTCCGCTCGTCCAGAGATTGATAAGAGACCAAATTATATTCCACTGGAATTGTGTTTCCCACCATCACAAATCTTTGTTAACTACATCTTTAAGGAGTATTCACAAGGGCTGACTACCGAGCGTGCACTTTCCTTCCTCTTAGAGCACTTTACCTAAACCTACGATGAGTAGTTGCGATGACTTCTGAGTAGACGCAAACTGACTCTTATGTAGGCGCCATCACTTTTTTGGATGATGGAAGTAGTTTATTTCGTTGTTATGATACGTGAAGAGTGTTGGCGGATCTCTTCTTGCAAAGTTACCTCTAGAGAGGACATATGCCATTGGATGAGAATGAAAATATGATTTATTGCAATCACCATTATTTTTATTCTCCAATGAGATGAGAAAGTGCAATGTAAGGGGAGAGAGTTCAAAACTTCTCTATTATGGAGGATACGGCGATTTTGACTTTCCTTTTTGTCAGAGAATAACAGTTATAGCATCTTTAGATGGGATCCCCATAAACATTCTTGTTGTTTGTTGATGCGACGTTATGTTGTTATAAAAGAATTTAGAGGAGGTTAGTAATGGTGGGAGTAACTGCAGTGGTTATCGAAAAAAATTTCTTTGTTAACTCCTCTGTGTGAGTATCATTGAATTAGGAGATAATTTCCACGTCTTTCCATTCCTTACTTTCTGCTGAGGCTCTTCATTTCTCCGGCCTTGTTTCGATGGAGAAGATCTCCAAAGATAAACTAGACATTTAAATGAAAGATGGAAAGTCCTTCTAAGAGAGATCAAGATCCACAAAAGGAGATAAGGAGGTTAAGAGTTTGAAGCCCGTTGAAGCAAACTGCCTTCAAGCAACTTTGTCGGGGTTTCCCCGACTCTTGTCCATGCACCAGAGACTGATCTGAACGAAGCTGCTCTAGAGAATGAGCCAGCATTATAGATGCTGCACCCCACACCTGGGAAGTGGATACTCGTTGGCCCAAAGAACACTGAAGAGCTTCAAACTCTCTATCTTATGAACGGCCCAAAGAATGAGCCAGCATTATAGATTGGAAGGGATCAAACTTGTTGTTGCTTACGGAGCTTAACTCAAGTGACATCTTTATTTTTCTTCCTTACATGCTTTACCATGAATAATAATATATTTCAGTTTTTGATGCTCACACCTTAGCTGAGGAGATGAGAATTTGCATTTTCCTTATTGTCATGCTTTGTTATGACTAATGATATATTTCAATTTTGTATACTTTCTTACAGAGTTCTATGTTGACTGGTGGTCTAATCCAATGATGCCTCCTAAGGATCTCATTGGTGGAGAGGCAGAGGGCTTTGATGGAATAGGCTCCGATAGTGAAAATCGAAGTTAATCTGTCCGCTGGCGAACTCCAAAAGATAAGATCACTTGTATGGGAACACTTGGTCCAATAGTTTTTATACCTGATCGTGGTCACCCGATGTTCACAAGAACTCAGGTTTATAGTGGATCCTACTCTCCAACGTGCTGATGTTGGTGACAGAGAGGTCGGTAGGGCAGAGCTCATTATACAAAATAGATCTAGGGGTGTGCATTATTAGGTCAAAACTAAAAAACCGAACCGAATCAATTAAGTTTGGTTGACTCGGTTCATTTTCAAAATGTATTTCAGTTTTTTGTTTTTGAAATTTCCAAATTTCTATTCGGTCTAATTTTTATTTAACGAAATTTAATTAAAATTTCATATTATATTTTGATTTCATGTCAAACATTGAAACAAAAAAATAAAAAATATATATTATATGTAAGATATGATATGAAATAAATAGATAATTCATGAAATTAAATTTAATTCGTAACGTTTGTACATAGCCATCCTCCAATAAATATTTAAATTTCATGCTCATAACTGAACCATTCAAACTGAATTAAATTTTGGTTTAGTCAATTAGGTTTTATCAAAATTTTGGTTGGTTTACTTTTTTAGACTATGGATTTCGATTGCAATTGGTTTGACCAATTTGAAAA
This sequence comes from Phalaenopsis hybrid cultivar, assembly GCA_002079205.1. Lineage (NCBI taxonomy): Eukaryota > Viridiplantae > Streptophyta > Magnoliopsida > Asparagales > Orchidaceae > Phalaenopsis > Phalaenopsis hybrid cultivar. The sequence continues at coordinate 80,373 of JXCR01128414.1, read as the reverse complement.
ACGATCCATCTAAACCAAATGAATGCTCAACCCAAACAAAATCATCAGCGGAGGGTGAGCCGCTAGTCCCTATTAAAGTTCGAAAATTGGTGATAGAACTCGCAGTCACTCTTCTGGTTGGTCGAGATGTCGATCCTCTCGACCATGGGAATGGCCTGAAAGAGGAGTTCATTCTGACCCACGAACAGCTAGGAAAGACCAAAGATGAACTCGCAATGGTTGAAGGAGAATTGGTGGCGGCTATAGAACATGTAATCCGCATAGAAGCTAAGGTATTCGAGTTAGAAGACTATGACATGAACTTAGAAGAGAGCTCGCAAGATGCTAAGGAGCACATCTTAGACATGGAGTATAGGTTGGCAGAGGCAACGACAAACTCGAGCGAAAGCCACAGAGCCTGAAGAGATAAAGTCGAGGTTTCCTTCTTCAACATCATCTCCTGTCTTAACAATCTAGGTAGTTTCTTGTCGATGGGCAACTTGTCTTAAAGAAGCTCCTTTAATCCAACAAGATTGATTTAAATGACGTAAAAATTAATGGTGTTGGCCTCTTGTAAGAGGGAAGTTAACTTTAGCTTTGATTGTTTATCTACTCGTCAATGTGTTATCTGATTTCTTATTACTTTTATTTTTGAATGCTCAGAGAAGATATTTTAACGAAGATATGCATTACAATTTGGATGTGATTACTTTTTGTGTGTTTGTTTTATTCCGCAGCAGATACTTTACACTTGAGCACCTTAACTGCCACGCATTTTCATTTCCCATTATTTATCTGTTCTTACCCATAGGGTCTTATAAGAAAAGAATAATGGTTCAAATTTTTGCATGCTTACATCGTTTTTGTGTTCCTTCTGATTTATCTTCTATGCTCCCTCTTCTTTTTTTTCTCAATAATCTTATCTTTGTAACCATAGTTTCTTCCAACAAATCCCCACTTAACACAAAACTAGCCATCTAAATGCGAAAGAGCAGTGAGAATACAACGAGCAGGAAATCTGATAACAAAAGTTCAACCCTTATACAGTGAAAAAGGAGGGTGCAGGTGGGATGGCGGCGAGCAAAGAAGGGATGGAGTGAAGGATTATGGGGAGATAATCATCAACTTGGAGCATGATGCAGCCAGAACACCACCTATCCTTGGATGCTTCCCTAGCAAAGGAGAAAATGCTGACGACAGGAAATCTAACAACAAAAGTTGAACCCTAATACAAAGCAAATACATCTATACAGTAGATAACTACGAGGGGGTGAAAACCATAGCCATCCTATCACCATGGACCGGTCGGCCCTGCTCCCCTCTTAGCTAAATCGGTTCAGCTAATCCAGCCAGTTCAACTCCTTAGAAAACCTTGCATCACCAAGTCTGTGGAGGACATGTGCCAACTAGCTACCCTCCGGGAAAAAGTGGCGAAATTTGGAGAGGACGGGGCTAAGTTCCTCACCGAGTTGACAAATAAATATCTCCCGATTACTATCATAAAGAGAGAGCTTGCACAATTAAAGGACCAATTGGCACTGTAGGGGAAGCAATTCAATGAGCATAAGAAACTTGGAGGGATCACCATCAAGACGTGTTTACAACTGAAAGAAGCCATGAACAAGGAAATTGCTACAGTCGAGAAGTTGACGAAGGAGGTAGAGGTTGGTGGTGTGGTGATCAAGAAATTTGGGATGAGGTTTTGAACCTCAAGAGGCAACTGGAAGAGAAGAAGATGGAGGCGGAGTTCTTTAAGAAGCTCAGGTAAACTTCCAAGTATAATGAATTGTTGGCTCACCACCACGAGCGAATGATCAAATCCTGCTTGAGGACACTAGTCCATCTTGGGATGATGTAGATTGCTTCCTGGAACTTGATGAGAAGCCCGACAAAGCGGAGAGCGAAAAAAATAAAACTTGAGTAATGTATAACTTTGGTTACCGTTGTGAATCATGTTTACTTGCTTCTTTATTTATTTTTTGATTCTTCTTACATTTGGCAAAGAGAGTACAAAAATAAACATTTCTTATAATGAATGCAAGTTATCACATCTATTTCGTCTGCATAATTATTCATCATCTGCAAACTTGAATTGTTTATGTTATATCATTATTTTATGTATGTACCCGTTGGCATAGTTCTTTGTTGATCATGATTATACATTAAAAGAAAGTCCGCAAATTTAATACATCGAAGAAATATAATGAATTGTGAGTATAAGTCCTTTGGTTCGAGTCTCACCGTGTTCTTAGATTTCAATAAGCGGCAATTCCCTCGTTAGGTCGTCATCTTGGATAGAATGTGCTAGACATATCAAGTAGATCTTGTAACGCTATTGTTAGCAAGGCATCCCTCCAGACTTGCCCCAAGAGTGACTCGCACTCTACTCGTCGTGCTCTCAAGACAAAGGGGGAGTCAAACCGCATGCTCTTGATTTGTGATCTAAGAATGACTTAGTTTATTAAACAATTTAATTCCTACTCGAACATTAAGGATGAAAGAAATAGAGAAGTCTTTTATAATTCGTCTGAGCTTGCGTGAGAACATAAGAAAAAAGATTATCTATTACAAATTTTAGGCTTATGTTTTAGAACAATATGAGAATTTATATATTTAATCCCTTGGCATCAAATCGTCTAAGTGTTAGCATAAAGATTCGGTGACCTGAAGAGACCGCTTTGCCATGGTATGACTGAAATATATCAAAGATCTTTTAGTCTTAACAGGTCACGAGAGATTCACTGATAAAAGGATATGATCAGACTTCTTTTTAGCTGAATCTGTCAACAAGCAATATCAATAATTTTAGATTAAATAAATAAGTATAAATGGGTCACAATTAGTATAGAAGAAAATCCGTTGTTATTTTCATGGCTTTGCCTGTTATTCTTTTGATAACTTCTTTTTTTGTGCTATAAATAAGCGTAGAAGGAAACCCTGAAAGGCTTAATAGAAAACTTGTTTAGTGTGTGTCTACTGAATGAAAAATGAGGATTGTGCTATTCTAAGAGGTTGTGACGGTGAGAAACGCAAGTTATCATAGTCGATCCTGTCGTACAAACTGTGATCTTGTTCATTGATATCCAAACTAGGGGACATCTTGCTCATTGAATCCGAACATTGGACCGTTCAAATTCATCTGACACTTGGCTCTCTTATGGGACATCAAAGGGCTCCTACCTGGTAGAGGATACACATGAGATGAGCCCCACTAACATATCCTTCACCAGGAAAAGAAGAAGTCAATCTCCCAGGTGCTTCTGGCATATTTATCATAAGAGTTCCCCAATTTCTAACTTTTCTGCCGCTCAGATCCTTGAGAAAGAAACACCACTGACAAGACTTTATTGGCATTCTCAAGGCCTTCGAGCTCTTAATCGGTGGACCCCATGATAGCTCGCTGTGGGAGAAACCATAACACCATTATCACAAGGTTTTCCAATTTCACAGAAAGTTGAGAAGTTGGGGTTTTCTGATTTCCCTTTGATGTGTAAGAAATATGCACATTATATTCTTCATTTCCCACTAGTTGTAGATGATGATTTGTAATGCAAAGAATTAGGCTATATTGTACATGTTGTAATTTATTCCTTATTTATGAATAAGGATTTGGCTCTGTTAAATTATTTTCTTCTTTATATTTGTGTGCATTTCTCAACTTGCTGGTGTTAAGGATTCTCTATCTCAACTTCGGGTGAGTTCCTTAAGCCAGTGTATGTTAGATTTATAAAAGCTCGTTGTGCTTCCAGCTAGTGTTCACATTCACTGTATGAGAAGTGAGAAAAAAGAGAGATGAGTACATGACAATGTCGAATGCTATTCTCATAAGAATTCAATATATTTTTAGCGAGCTTGCTTATGGATTAAGTCCGTCATAAGCCATCAATATTTTGAGAAAAAAAGTATAGCCTTAAATATAGAACAACCTCTGCTTGGGGGATTTTTGACCCTCCTACAGGTCTTATTTCTTCGGGATCTCTGGAGCTACTCCTGTAAGATTTTTTATTCTCTATGGGTCTCCAACCTTCCTGAGAGATTAGACGATACATTCTTGGANATTTATTGCAATCACCATTATTTTTATTCTCCAATGAGATGAGAAAGTGCAATGTAAGGGGAGAGAGTTCAAGGCTTCTCTATTATTGAGGATACGGCGATTTTGACTTTCACTTTTGTTAGAGAATAACAGTTATAGCATCTTTAGATGGGATCCACATAAGCATTCATGTTGTTTGTTGATGCAACGTTATGTTGTTATAAAAGAAATTTAAAGGAGGTTAGTAATGGTGGGAGTAATTGCAGTGGTTATCGAAAAAAAGTTCTATGTTAACTCCTCCGTGTGAGTATCACTGAAGTAGGAGATAATTTCCACGTCTTTACATTCCTTACTTTCTGTTGAGGCTCTTCATTTCTCCGGCCTTGTTTCGATGGATAAGATCTCCAAAGATAAACTAGACATTTAAATGAAAGATGGAAAGTCATTCTAAGTCATTCTAAGAGACATCAAGATTCACAGAAGGGAGACAAGGATGTTAAGAGTTTGAAGCCCGTTGAAGCAAAAGTGCCTTCGAGCAACTTTGTCGGGGGTTCCCCGACTCTTGTCCATGCACCAGAGACTGATCTGAGCTGCTCTAGAGAATGAGCCAGCATTACAGATGCTACACCCCACACCTGGGAAGTAGATACTCATTGACCCAAAGAATACTGAAGAGGTTCAAACTCTCTATCTTATGAACGACCCAAANTTAGTAATGGTGGGAGTAATTGCAGTGGTTATCGAAAAAAAGTTCTATGTTAACTCCTCCGTGTGAGTATCATTGAAGTAGGAGATAATTTCCATGTCTTTACATTCCTTACTTTCTGTTGAGGCTCTTCATTTCTCCGGCCTTGTTTCGATGGAGAAGATCTCCAAAGATAAACTAGACATTTAAATGAAAGATGGATTCATTCTAAGAGACATCAAGATTCACAGAAGGGAGACAAGGATGTTAAGAGTTTGAAGCCCGTTGAAGCAAAAGTGCCTTCGAGCAACTTTGTCGGGGGTTCCCCGACTCTTGTCCATGCACCAGAGACTGATCTGAACGAAGCTGCTCTAGAGAATGAGCCAGCATTACAGATGCTACACCCCACACCTGGGAAGTAGATACTCGTTGACCCAAAGAATACTGAAGAGGTTCAAACTCTCTATCTTATGAACGGCCCAATGAATGAGCCAGCATTATAGATTGGAAGGGATCAAACTTGCTGTTGCTTACAGAGCTTAACTCAAGTGACATCTTTATTTTTCTTCCTTATATGCTTTGCCATGACTAATAATATATTTCAGTTTTTGATGCTCACAGCTTAGCTGAGGAGATGAGAATTTGCATTTTCCTTCTTGCCATGTTTTGTTATGACTAATGATATATCTCAATTTTGTATACTTTCTTACAGAGTTCTATGTTGACTAGTGGTCTAATCCAATGATGCCTCCTAAGGATCTCATTGGTGGAGAGGCAGAGGGCTTTGATGGAATAGGCTCTGAGAGTGAAAATCAAAGTTAATTTGTCCACTGGCGAACTCCAAAAGGTAAGATCACTTGTATGGGAACGCTTGGTCCAATAATTTTTATACCTGATCGTGGTCACCCGATGTTCACAAGAACTCAAATTTATAGTGGATCCTACTCTCCAACGTGCTGATGTTGGTGACAGAGAGGTCGGTGGGGCAGAGCTCATTATACAAAATAGATCTAGGGGTGTGCATTATTAGCTCAAAACTGAAAAACCGAACCGAATCGAATAAGTTTGGTTGACTCGGTTCAGTTTCAAAATGTATTTCAGTTTTTTGTTTTTGAAGTTTCCAAATTTCTATTTGGTCTAATTTTTATTTAACAAAATTTTAATTTATTTAACAAAATTTAATTAAAATTTCTTATTATATTTTGATTTCATGTCAAACAAATTGAAACAAAAAAATAAAAAATATATATTATATGTAATATTTGATTGAAATAAATAGATAATTCATGAAATTAAATTGATATTATTAATATAAGATATGTAATTCGTAATGTTTGTTCATAGTCATCCTCCAATAAATAATTAAATTTCATGTTCATAACTGAACCATTTAAACTGAATTAAATTTTGGTTTAGTCAATTAGGTTTTATCAAAATTTTGGTTGGTTTGCTTTTTTGGACTATGGATTTCGATTGCAATTGGTTTAACCAATTTGAAAATCGATCCATCTAAACCGAATGAATGCTCAACCCAAACAAAATCATCAGCGGAGGGCGAGCCGCTAGTCCCTATTAGAGTTCGAAAATTGGAGATAGAGCTCGCAGTCACCCTTCTGGTTGGTCGAGATGTAGATCCTCTCGACCATGGGAATGGCCTGAAAGAGGAGTTCATTGTGACCCNACCCTTCTGGTTGGTCGAGATGTCGATCCTCTCGACCATGGGAATGGCCTGAAAGAGGAGTTCATTCTGACCAATGAACAACTAGGAAAGACCAAGGATGAACTCGCAATGGTTGAAGGAGAATTGGTGGCGGCTACAGAACATGTAATCCGCATAGAAGCTAAGGTATTTGAGTTACAAGACTATGACATAGACTTAGAAGAGAGCTTGCAAGATGCTAAGGAGCACGTCTTAGACATGGAGTATAGGTTGGCAGAGGCATCGACAAACTCGAGCNGAAGCTAAGGTATTTGAGTTACAAGACTATGACATAGACTTAGAAGAGAGCTTGCAAGATGCTAAGGAGCACATATTAGACATGGAGTATAGGTTGGTAGAGGCATCGACAAACTCGAGTGAAAGCCACAGAGCCTGAAGAGATAAAGTCGAGGCTTCCTTCTTCAACATCATCTCCTGTCTTAACAATCTGGGTAGTTTCTTGTCGGTGGGCAACTGGTNAAGCCACAGAGCCTGAAGAGATAAAGTCGAGGCTTCCTTCTTCAACATCATCTCCTGTCTTAACAATCTGGGCAGTTTCTTGTTGGTGGGCAACTTGCCTTAAAGAAGCTCCTTTAATCCAACAAGTTGATTTAAATGACGTAAAAAATAATGGTATTGGCCTCTTGTATGAGGGAAGCTAACTTTAGCTTTGATTGTTTATCCACTCGCCAATGTGCTATCTGATTTCTTGTTATTTTTATTTTTGAATGCTCGGAGATGATATTTTAACGAAGATGTGCATTACAATTTGGATGCGATTACTTTTTGTGCGTTTGTTTTATTCCGTGCAGATACTTTACACTTGAGCACCTTAACTGCCAAGCATTTTCATTTCCCATTATTTTTCTGTTCTTACCCTTAGGGTATTATAAGAAAAAAAATAATGGTTCAAATTTTTGCATGCTTACATCGTTTCTGTGTTCCTTCTGATTTATCTTCTATGCTCCCTCTTTTTTTTTTTCTCAATAATCTTATCTTTGTAACCATAACTTCTTCCAACAAATCCCCACTTAATACAAAATTGGCCATCAAAATGCGAAAGAGCAATGAGAATACAACAAGCAGGAAATCTGATAACAAAAGTTCAACCCTGCAGGTGGGATGGCAGCGAGCAAGGAAGGGATGGAGTGAAGGATTATGGGGAGATAATCATCAACTTGGAGCATGATACAACCAGAACACCACCTATCCTTGGATGCATCCCTAGCAAAGGAGAAAATGCTGACGACAGGAAATCTAACAACAAAAGTTGAACCCTAATACAAAGCAAATACATCTATACAGTAGGTAACTATGAGGGGGTGACAACCATAGCCATCCCATCACCATGGACCGGTCGGCCCTGCTCCCCTCTTAGCTAAATCGGTTCAGCTGATCCAGCCAGTTCAACTCCTTAGAAAACCTTGCATCACCAAGTCTGTGGAGGACAAATGCCAACTAGCTGCCCTCCAGGAAAAAAGTGGCGAAATTTGGAGAGGACAGGGCTAATTTCCTCACCGAGTTGACAAATAAATATCTCCCGATTACTATCCTAAAGAGAGAGCTAGCACAATTAAAGGAGCAATTGGCACTGTAGGGGAAGCAATTGAATGAGCATAAGAAACTTGGAGGGATCACCATCTAGACGTGTTTACAACTGAAAGAAGCCATGACCAAGGAAATTGCTACAGTCGAGAAGTTGACGAAGGAGGTAGAGGCTCGTGGTGTGGTGATCAAGAAGTTTGGGATGAGTTTTTGGACCTCAAGAGGCAACCGGAAGAGAGGAAGATGGTGGCGGAGTTCCTTAAGAAGCTCAGGCAAACATCCAAGTATAAGGAATTGTTGGCTCACCACTACGAGCGAATGATCAAATCCTGCTTGAGGACACTAGTCCATCTTGGGATGATGTAANGGACCGGTCGGCCCTGCTCCCCTCTTAGCTAAATCGGTTCAGCTGATCCAGCCAGTTCAACTCCTTAGAAAACCTTGCATCACCAAGTCTGTGGAGGACGAGTGCCAACTAGCTGCCCTCCAGGAAAAGTGGCGAAATTTGGAGAGGACAGGGCTAAGTTCCTCACCGAGTTGACAAATAAATATCTCCCGATTACTATCCTAAAGAGAGAGCTAGCACAATTAAAGGAGCAATTGGCACTGTAGGGGAAGCAATTCAATGAGCATAAGAAACTTGGAGAGATCACCATCTAGACGTGCTTACAACTGAAAGAAGCCATGAACAAGGAAATTGCTACAGTCGAGAAGTTGACGAAGGAGGTAGAGGCTCGTGGTGTGGTGATCAAGAAGTTTGGGATGAGTTTTTGGACCTCAAGAGGCAACTGGAAGAGAGGAAGAAGGTGGCGGAGTTCCTTAAGAAGCTCAGGCAAACTTCCAAGTATAAGGAATTGTTGGCTCACCACTACGAGCGAATGAACAAATCCTGCTTGAGGACACTAGTCCATCTTTGGATGATGTAGATTGCTTCCTGGAACTTGCTGAGAAGCCCGACAAAGCAGAGAGCGAAAAAAATAAAACTTGGAGTAATGCTTAACTTTGGTTACCTCTGTGAATCATGTTTACTTGCTTCTTTATTTATTTTTTGTTTCTTCTTACATTTGGCATAGAGGGTACAAAAATAAACATTTCTTATAATAAATGCAAGTTATCACATCTAATTCTTCTGCATAATTATACATCATCTGCAAACTTGAATTGTTTATGTTATATCATTATTTTATGTATGTACCCGTTGGCATAGTTCTTTGTTGATCATGATTATACATTAAAAGAAAGTCCGCAAATTTAATACATCGAAGAAATATAATGAATTGTGAGTATAAGTCCTTTGGTTCGAGTCTCACCGTGTTCTTAGATTTCAATAAGCGGCAATTCCCTCGTTAGGTCGTCATCTTGGATAGAATGTGCTAGACATATCAAGTAGATCTTGTAGCGCTATTGTTAGCGAGGCATCCCTCCAGACTTGCCCCAAGAGTGACTCACACTCTACTCGTTGCGCTCTCAACGCAAAGGGGGAAGTCAAACCGCATGCGCTTGATTTGTGATCTAAGAATGACTTAATTTATTAAACAGTTTAATTCCTACTCGAACATTAAGGATGAAAGAAATAGAGAAGTCTTTTATAGTTCGTCTGAGTTTGTGTGAGAACATAAGAAAAAAGAGTATCTATTACAAATTTTAGGCTTATGTTTTAGAAAAATATAAGAATTTATATATTTAATCCCTTGGCATCGAATCATCTAAGTGTTAGTATAAAGATTCGATGACCTGAAGAGACCGATTTGCCATGGTATGACTGAAATATATCAAAGATCTTTTAGTCTTAACAGGTCAGGAGAGATTCACTGATAAAAGGATATGATAAGACTTCTTTTTGGCTGAATCTGTGNTTAGAAAAATATAAGAATTTATATATTTAATCCCTTGGCATCGAATCATCTAAGTGTTAGTATAAAGATTCGGTGACCTGAAGAGACCGATTTGCCATGGTATGACTGAAATATATCAAAGATCTTTTAGCTTAACAGGTCAGGAGAGATTCATTGATAAAAGGATATGATAAGACTTCTTTTTGGTTGAATCTGTCAACAAGCAATATCAGTAATTTTAGATTAAATAAATAAGTATAAATGGGTCACAATTAGTATAGAAGAAAACCCGGTGTTATTTTCATGACTTTGCATGTTATTCTTGTGATGACTTCTTTTTTTGCGCTATAAATAAGTGTAGAAGGAAAATCTAAAAGGCTTAATAGAAAACCTGTTTAGTGTGTGTCTACTGAATGAAAAATGAGGATTGTGCTATTGTAAGAGGTTGTGATGGTGAGAAACGCAAGTTATCATTGTCGATCCTGTCGTACAAACTGTGATCTTGTTCATTGATATCCAAACTAGGGGACATCTTGCTCATTGAATCCGAACATCGGACCGTTCAAATTCATCTGACACTTAGCTCTCTTACGGNGTTTAGTGTGTGTCTACTGAATGAAAAATGAGGATTGTGCTATTGTAAGAGGTTGTGATGGTGAGAAACGCAGGTTATCATTGTCGATCCTGCCGTACAAACTGTGATCTTGTTCATTGATATCCAAACTAGGGGACATCTTGCTCATTGAATCTGAACATCGGACCGTTCAAATTCATCTGACACTTGGCTCTCTTACGAGACATCGAAGGGCTCCTACCTGGTAGAGGATACACATGAGATGAGTCCCACTAACATATCCTTCACCAGGAAAAGAAGAATTCAATCTCCCAGGTGCTTCTGGCATTATTGTCAGAAGAGTTCCCCAAGTTCTAACTTTTCTGCCGCTCAGATCCTTGAGAAAGAAACACCACTGACAAAACTTTATTGGCATTCTCAAGGCCTTCGAGCTGTTAATCGGTGGAGCCCATGATAGGTCTCTGTGGGAGAAACCATAACACCATTATCACAAGGTTTTCCAATTTCACAGAAAGTTGAGAAGTTGGAGTTTTCTGATTTCCCTTTAATGAGTAAGAAATATGCACCTTATATTCTTCATTTCCCACTAGTTGTAGATGATGATTTGTAATGCAAAGAATTAGGCTATATTGTACATGTTGTAATTTATTCCTTATTTATGAATAAGGATTTGGCTCCTTTAAATTATTTTCTTCTTTATATTTGTATGCATCTCTCAACTTGCTGGTGTTAAGGATTCTCTATCTCAACTTTGGGTGAGTTCCTTAAGCTAGTGTATGTTAGATTTATAAAAGCTCGTTGTGCTTCCAGCTAGTGTTCAGATTCACTGTATGAGAAGTGAGAAAAAAGAGAGATGAGTACATGACAGTGTCGAATGCTATTCTCATAAGAATTCAGTATATTTTTAGCGAGCTTGCTTATGGATTAAGTCTGTCATAAGCCATCAATATTTTGAGAAAAAAAAGTATAGCCTTAAATATAGAACAGCCTCTGCTCGGGGGATTTTTGACCCTCCTACATGTCTTATTTCTTCGGGATCTCTAGTACTCTTGAAGATTTTTTATTCTCTATGGGTCTCCAACCTTCCTGAGAGATTAGTCGATACTATCTTGGCAAATCTTTTAATCTTTTTTATTAGGACGACTTATTTGGGCTTGCATCCAAAGCGAACTCTTCTCAAAATTTACTTATACATTTACTGAGCAAAAGCATAATAAAATATGTATGAACACAATATTAGAATACTTAGCTATCGTTTTTTGAATATATATATTTCTATTTATACAAGTTTCAACGTTGTATCACTTTTAAAGATTAAAAATTTTTAAATCATCCCCGCTCCATGTCCTAGGGACTCCTTTGCCGAGATGTGTGATCGAATTGTAAGTACTTGGACTGGCTTGTTCTTTAATAATATATATAGTCCAATCCATGAGGGTCAAGCTTCCTGAGTGTCTGGTTGCGAGCTGCAGCATCAACATTTTTTAGGACTAGGTCGATCGCTCTAAATCGTTGTTTTTGGCCCGTCAGTTGTAACACTTAGTTGTTCTTCTCTGTATTTCTTCTTGTTGTGCTGAAGATTGATCCTGAAGCTCTTCTGATAGATCCAATGAACTGTGCAGGCTTTCATTTTTGAGTCCTCTCCACTCATTCAACTCTTTTTCTTCACAGCTAGCAGGCGTTAAGACCCGCTGACTATGTACATCATCTCCATCAAAAGTACGGCTTCAACTCCATGTGATAAACAAAAGAAGTTTGTTCTGTGAAATCAGAATGTATAGTTCGTAATGCCCACAATACAGATGGCAAAAATTCATTCCATTCAATTTTTGCACTTTCTAAGTTTTTCATGAGTAAATTTTAGATGAGCTTATTGACAGATCTTTGCGGAATTTCTTGACATTTTTGGTGGTAAACAGAGTCACATTATCGATGAAGATCATTATGCATAGGCTGTATCGGCATATGATGTTGATCAAGATGAAGTTGCGGACCACCTCAGTAGTGATTATGGCTAAATTTTTTGTCTTTATCCACTTCGAAAAAAAATCGACCACGACAAGGATGAACTTTCGTTGTCTTTGCCAGGAGGAAAGGAAATGAGAAGATCAAGCCCACACAACAAAAGGTTAGAGACTAGTTATTGATTGAAGCTTATGAGATGAATGCAACCGCATAGGAACAACCTTCTTATACTATTCACATCTTTGCGCAAACCTCTACTTCCTTTTTATGTTTGGTTAGTAGTATCCTTGCTGCAATATTCGGTTCGCCAAGGTTCTTCCACTCGAGTGGCTACCGCACTCTCCAGAATGGACTTGTTGCAGGATCACGGTTGTCTTGTCCTCTTGACACACTTTAAAGTTACAAGACTTACAGATGTGTCATATGTGTCATATGTGTCATATGTGCTCTAAATTCTCCCTTAGAAAGAAAATTGGTGAACTAGTTCTCTTCCTATGGAATGTGTTTGATTCGGAAGTATTGAGTTTTCCAATTTTTCGCCTTTCCCTTTGCATTTGCTAGAAGCTTGCACAAAATGTTGTTTCGTACTTCAAATAGTCTAATAATTTGGTTGACTACCAGCTAAGAATCTGACCTTATGAGGAGATACCTTACTTAATTTGTTGATGAAAACTTTAATCCAGGGATTAGCATTTCGTACTTTGCTTGATTATTAGTGGCATTGAAGTTGATCTCGATAGACTGATAGTGCAAGTCCTTGTGGGCTCTGCAAGGCCATACACACTCCCTTCTTTTGAGTTTCTGAAGCTTCACTCACACTTGTCGTCCAAAGTTTGTCCTTAATATCGACCTCGTCATGGGTTAAGCCTTTTGTGAAGTATGCTAGGAAGTCGGCGGCTACTTGAGTTTTAGTATTATGAGATATTGAACTCGCTTAATTCAACTGACCACTTCAACAGTCTCCCAAAATGAATTGGACTTCATAATACAGATTTAAGTGGATGGTCACTTATAATGTCGACAACATGTGCTTGAAAATAAGGATGCAGATTTCTTATGGAGACAATTAGTGCTAATGGGAGCTTTTCCATGATTGTATACCTCAATTCGTTTGCATGTAAATCTTTACTTACATAATAGATGACAAATTGCTTCTTATTCTTCTCACAGATCAGGACTGAGTTGATCGGCTCTTTTCGAACTCCTAAGTAAATGAATAGCTCCTCTCCTGGCTTGAGGATTTGAGTAGAGGAGGTGATGATAATAAGGCTTTTAGTAACTTAAATGCTAAGTCTTGTTCTTCAGTCCAACTAAAATAACTGAAGAAATTCATGATCATGAAGAATGATGAACATCGATCACCAGACTATGAAAAGAAAATGTTCAGGCCCGCAATACGAGCAGACAAAGTTTGCAACTCTTTAAGATTCTTCAGTGAAGACATATCCAAAATGACTTGTACTTTTTCAGCATTCACTTCTATTCCTTCACCCAAATACTCAAGGAACTTTACTGAGTTTACCCCAAAAGTGCATTTTTGAAGATTGACCTTAAGATTAAATTGTCTCAGAATATTAAATGTTTCTTTCAAATCTTTTATGTCCTTCGAGTGAATTACATTTAATTAAGAGATCATCCATTTACACCTCAATATTTCTTCCTTTTTTTTTATATTTGAATAAATTGTTCATTAGCCATTGAAAAATTGCTTCAGAGTTTTTAAAGCCAAAAGACATTGAATGCATTGAGTACAAGCTTGTCAAAAATTACAACAAAAAACTAATTCTCTAGTAATAAAATCATTTTGGTTTGATAGTACCCCAAGAATGCATCCAAAAAAATCATAATCAAATGTCTAATGAATGAGTTGACCAGGGCATTGATCTGTGGCAAAGGATGATTGTCTTTTGGAGATTGCATTTAAGTTCATGAAATTCACTCACATCCCTCATTTATTGTTTTCCTTGTTAATCATCACAACATTTGCCAACCAGTCAAGACGGATGAAGTTAACGTCCATAAATTTCAGAATTTCCTGTCTAATAAGCTTTAGCTAGGGTGGTAGCCACAGCTCTCATCTTCTGCTTGATGGGTCTGACCCCGGGTATTTCGTCCACCATCCAAGTGAATACATCGTGGTGATTCTATAAGTTTGAGACAATTGTTCTATGTTCTCTGCTCATATTTGAACTAATTTGAAATGTTTTTTTCTTGTTTTTTTTTTCCTCTGAGACAAACATTTGCTTCGTTGTCTCAGTAGCTTCCAAGTTGATCCCCCTATTCGCATTGAGTTGAAGGAAATATTCTCATACGTTTCCTAAAGCCTACAGGTAACATGTTTGAGATTGGACTAGGTCTCCTCAAATGATTATATTTTTTTCCTTTCCAATGAAATTTAATAGCTACGTGGTAAGTGGAAGTCACTGCCATGAATGCATTGAGTACAAGCTTGTCGAAATGACATTGTAAGTGGTTGAAGCATCCACCACTATGAAATCTGCCATAGTTGTATATAGTTTATCTCCTCCCCAAGTTACTGTTAGGGAGATGAATCCACAAGTTTCTTTTTCTTTTCCAAAAAATCAGTAACAGAAGACCAAAAGTAGGAGTCAATTGAGAATTATTCATGTTTTTCTTCTCAAAAACTCTTGTGAAGAGATGTTGACAGAACTCCATGTTTCTATCAGTATGTTTCTGATTTGGTAATTGGCTTTCATTAGTGGGTGTCTCCTAAGAAATTTATCTTGGATGGCTCGACAACTTTGCCTATCGACACTCTCAATGGAGTTACTTTTGTTGGAGAGGATTGAGATAGCTCTTGCCTTCTTTCTGATCTTTCCATGACCAACCTTCGATCGTGCAGCTCTAATTGTTGTCGTCAAAAATTCCTTAGGAGAGCGTTTGGTGATCTCTGCAAATGAATTTGTTCCTCAAATCCCATTGTTCATGAAAAGGTGTTCTCTTTGATTTATCCTCCAGCTCTCTGGTTACCCAAGGGCTCTACAAGTTGTATTCTTCGGTCGAAATATGTTTATTGGCCAACTGCAAAAATTAAGCAAAGGTTTTGTCTTTTGCAAGCCAAGTGCATATATGAATGGGCCCTTACATAGGCTCTAGGCCAACGTTGTGTGAGCGATGACGGGATCAATATCTCTAACGTCTGGCATCGCTCGATGGAATCAAGTGATAAAACTTCATAGGCTTTCAGAAGGTGCCTCTCGAATCTTCAAAAAAGGCTTGAGAACTTTTTTGTGATGTTAGGGCACTGGCGAACTGAGCCACGCATATTTGTTTGAATTCATCATAAGAGATAATAACTCCTATCATCAAGTTACTTAACCAGTGCAGAGCTGATTCCTTCAGGGTGATGATAAAAAAAAATGCTATATAAGGATGTGGTTAATTCATAATAAACATGCTGCCAAATCAAAATAAACAGCGTGATTGGCGGAATTCATTTTCCCTTTATAATAATTCAATGAAGGCATTTTAAACTTTCTAGGAGCTTCAGGTTCGACAATCTTTCTCGAAAATATGTTCTCCAATGGCATTTGGCTTCTTCTCCCTCTTATTTCCTCATCATCTGAGGATTATGAGGTATCCTCTTCCAGGAAATAATTCATTTTGTTCTACTAGCATCGTAGTCGAAGCTCTCCTTGGCCCTATTTTCAGCAATCCTTCTCTTCGCGGCTGGTGTTTGGGATTCTCACCTTCAAATTATTGATCATGATGATCCCACGTGGCTTCTAGGATGATCTCTGTAATGGCTCCTTGAGGTCTCATGCTTTACTTCTTCCATCACCATCTTCACCTGTTCTCTTCAATTGTTCATTTGTTGTAACACAAATTCTCTGGTGCACTCAATCGCTTCTCTTCATTCTCTATCACGTCAAAGATTTATTTGTTGGATTAGAGTATGAATTCAACACTCACTTCACATTTTAAGATGTTGAATCTTCTTCGGATGTAGGGTCTCATATAGTTCGTAAATTCATACAATATAGAAGAGACCTTATGAGATGAGCGGAAAAGGTAGAAAGGAATAGAGTTTCAGCTTGTGTGTATTACTCCTATTGCCTCCTCTTTTCCCTTGCCCTCTTGAGGGAGTAAGGACCCTCCTATTTCTATGCCTCATAGGTTGTGCTTATCCTCATAGATAATGTTATATTATAGGCCACAATGTACGAAACCTATCTAAGATTTGTTTTTGAAAAAATATCATTATGAGTGTCAGGCAGCTCATAAATGAGCATAGACAGTGATGGGTTAGTTTCCATTTTTTTAGCATTCAGGTAAACTTGACGGATCAGTAAATGAACTCGACGGTCAAGCTTGACAAATGCAAGCGAGCTTATCAAAGGAGCTCGATAAGTACAGGCGAGCTCGGCAGAAGAGCTCATCGAGTACTCTTGAGAAGTAATTCTTGTAGCTATCACTTCGATGGATGTGGTTCGAGAGTACGATTTGTCAGCTATATGCTCTAGGTGCATGATAATATTTACATTCCAAAAAAGGTCCAATCTCATAGGCCCAAAAGGCCCATTTACATGCAAGCTTCATTGGTAGCTTAGGAAAACTTAGGATGTACACTATGTTATTTTGCTACAGTGATAAGCTGATGACAAGGTGAAGAAAAAGAGACAGAATTTTAGGAGAAAATTTTTTTTCATTGATTTCTGCAAATTTCTAGCCTAAAAATAGACAATTACAACAAAGATTATTATATGTGCTTCCTAAACAAACTCCATAAAGAAAATGAACCCCCAGTCTACAAATAATCAATTAGATAAGATCAAAACTAAGCAATAATTCCAACCAAATTTTATCCTAATTTGAATTCAATTGCAAACTTATCTAAACTTAGCTTAAATTTCAAAACTCAGCCTTAATATATTGTAATTTCAAAGTTTGATCCAATAGTCCAGCTTCCAAATCCTTGAGCTCCATTATCTAATGTATGACTGAATCTAATTCTACATATGGATTCCTGGCGGCATTTTCTTCGATGAAAATGGTGTGGTCAGAGAATCAGTACAATCGACAATTGCAAAGAAAAAAGCTGGCCATTAAAAATTCAACGAATATAATCTTTTTAATCTTTAGATGATATAATACATATATTATGAGTAAGTTCATCTTGTTTAGATCAATTATATCTCTTATTCCCTTAATGGTTTGATTCCCTTATACAAATTAATATATGTGAAAATCATAAAATTAAGGGATCAATTCAACCCCATGCTGGCTGCAAAGTTACATAAATTTGGCTGATGAAAGGACAGAAACTAGCAAGGCATAAGAAGTACTCTGAGGTTGAAGGTCACATAATGTTACAGATGTAGAACATCAAATAATATGTAGCACATAAAATAATAGATCAAGAATAACGATCAAAAGCAAATCATGATCTAGCTTACATCAGCACTTCTTCAATTTTAAAGCTATAAAATTCTAAGCGCTGTTTTTTTACTTTTCAGATTTATCAGAAAATGTACACAAACACATTCAGTAATCTATTGTCAAAATTCTGAAAGCATAACATAAAAGGAATAGCTATTAAAGTATGAACACAAACACTAAAAAAATAAAGAACAAGTTTTGATAAATAGAAGTTAACGACATTCTTTTTTTCTATTTAGTCCGGAAAGAGCGAAATTCAACGGGAGTATAACAGGAAATAAGGGCCATAGATAAGTTTACCGCATCTAGTGCCCAAAGAAGCATTTAGCTGAGATGTGAGCTATCACGCCGGTAAAGTTGGGCATCCAAACAATTGAAACTTGCCAATCTACCACAGTTTCCAGATTGAATAACCATATCTTCACCAACCTAGGAAGTCAGGACATGAGTGAGTTATAAAACAATGGCAGGTAAATTGGTTTGGTATGTAAGGCAAAAAAGGGGGTGGAGAGGCCCAGCAGGCAATATTCTAGTTCCCATTTCCAAGTTACACGCTTAAGCCTACAGCCAAAAATGAATCAGCCATAGCTGGAGATGAGCTTTATCCTAGCATGCTTAAGCTTTTTGGGATAAACTAAAGGTTCATTTAGTGTAGCTGCATTTCTTTATAAAGAAGTTCATAAAATTGTCAGAAAAAAATAATATTTTAAAAAATTATTGTGAGTATTATAAATATAATAGCAGCTTCCATATAGCAACCACATTTCAGTAGACCAACTTCTCAAAAGCAAAATTCTACTATAAAAATTTATCAAAGGCAAAAAAAAAGCAGTAGCCAAACAGTCAGCGTGATAGCCATTTGAAATATAAAGCAATGAGAAAGCTACCTCAAACAAACTCTTGTAAGCATGGTTTAACTAAAACATAGAAATAAACAAAATAAAATTAATGGTTAATCTTTTATACAGATTAATATTAATTGAGGATTGAATAAAATACATAAAATTGTTTCACTATTGAGTTTTGATTAAAGTTTTGATTAAATAATTATTTCTTTATTTATTTTATTACTTCTACTAAAAAAATCATTAGAATCGATAAAATTTCTAATTAAGATAAGTTTTATATCTAAAGAAGGAAAAATTAATTAATCACTTAATTATGCATGATAAAAATAAAAATATTATTACTTATCATTAATTAACTATGATTAATAGGATTTTAATTTAAGATAATTCTATAATATTTAAAAGAATTTATGACGATTTTAAATAGTTGAGATTAATAAAAAAATTTATTATTGTTAATTCGTTGATTTTTATAAATTATAACATTATTTATATTAAGGATGTAAGTTTCAGTCAAAATATGTTGAAATAATTTTTTAAACTTATGTTAACTTATAGCATCTTATCTTTTTTATTAGTCAAATGATTTAACCCGGCTTAAACAATTAAACGTCTAAGATAACCTAAGAATCAAGAATAAAAAAATGTTTTTGTCAATCATGAAAAACAAAGAAATTGTGGATAAATAGTTACGGTTCTTTGATTGACTTAATAAATTAAACTGGACCAAGGAAAATTTTAAGCCCCAACAATAAATTTGTCTTCTAAGTGTTGATGGGCATGAGGAGAACAAAAAAAATGAAATCCATGATTATCCCAAGACTCGGCAAAATAATTTTGCAGTCGACCAATTAAATCCTTTGGAAATAAAGCAGAGATAACTTCGTAATCTCCCTCGCCAGCTTAAATTTAATTCACCTAAACCTACTTTAAAATAATTTTAGAAAAGTTTACAATGGCGCAAACAATGATTTATGCTCTAATAGCAATGAGCTTAATATGATTAATTATTAGCATACCTAATGCAATTTTCAGTGCCTTGAAAATCATCCCCTGATAAGTAAATTGATCCAAAATATTAGACAGAACAAGTTTTCAATAAAAACTGACATAAGTTCATAAGTCGACCAGGTTTACAACTGAAATTCAAAAAAGCTGTGAACATGAGAATTCTCCTGTAAGATCCAAACATTCTCTCATTTCTCCTCCCGCTACCAAGCCGTGCGACCCACCTTTCCTCATTAATCGCGTGAATCGCTCGATTGCACAAATCTGGAGATTACGCTCGTTGTCGCCCTCTTGATCGGAACTCCCGCGATCTTTCATTTGTTTCCTTTCTTCCTGCCAGTTTCTCTTCAATTGTTGCATCCCTGATTCGTTCAGTTGCATCGCATCTCTGTTATATAAGGAGACAATAAGCTACGCATCGGACAACTCGAATCCTCCTGTCACTACCGAGCCTCCCTTCACAGCCGCCAAAACTTCTCTTCTCTCCACCCCATTTTTTCTTCAAACCAGTAGCTATCTATCCTTTTTAATCATTTATAGTAGTTGAGGCATGAAGTAAGCTCTCCCCTCGTTGCTTTTATTTCTTCTTCTTTCAATATTGTTGTTATAAAATGTTAAATCAATTATATTTATAATATTTATGTACAATAAAGTATCCTTGACCAGATTTTCTGCAAATCGAACGGCTCCGAGCGGAGCATGCGACACCTGATAGAGCTCTACGAAAATAAACAAAGATGTCTGGAAGACGACTCAGCGATGGTAGTCAACCGATCGGAAACTGATTGAGCGGCCGACCAAGGGCCAACCGACCCAGAAGCTGATCGATCTAGAGGTTGATCGACTCAAAGACCGCTCAAGTAGAGGTTGACCGGCAAAAAAGGACAATCTATCGAATATTCATCAATTGCACAACATGGAGCAGATTGATTTGGGATTGATAGATTAAAAAGGGGGCATGGATGTAATTATCATTTCAAACTAATCGTAGGCCTCTATAAATAGAGGAGCATTAAAAGTAATAGAAGTTGTTGATGCAACATACAAAATATTTCATCCCTTCTCACACTCCATTAATTGGGTGTGATTCACCGACAAATCAAGATTTAACATCCTAAAATGTGCAGTGAGCGTGGATCTTGTCGCAAACAAGAAGAGTGACCCAAGGAGAAGAACACCAATATCGAGAAACCACAAAGAACATGAACTATACCCGAGAGTTTGTGGCCCAACAAATCGATGACCTCAAAGAACAAATGGACGCAAAAAGGAATGCACTGACTCAGAAAAGAGTGCAACTACCACAAAGAGTAACATCCCACCACCAGCAAAGAGGGACTGCACTAAACACCAAAATAATTTTACCAGCCCTAGAAGGAGAGCAGGATACACACTATCCCGACAATGTCGGGTCAACACCACTTGACTATCGCAGATACAAGCATACCGAAGCATTGCAACCCGTGCAGTCAGAGATCACTTTCTCCAGGTAAATTTTGGAAGTCGAGCGCCCCGAGCGTTTCAAGATCCCGAATTTAGAGTCATATCGAAGACGATCGGATCTGCTCAATCATATTGCCTCTTTCAAGTCGGTTGTATGCCTACTCAGGATAAATGACGTGCAGAAATGCTGCGATGGCACACTAAGAACCTCTTGAGTTCAATACCCAGCAAGGAAATGGCTTCGAGATCAATGAGACCATTAAAGAAATACCCATCGTGGGTTGACCTCACATTTGATGAGGTCTCTCTTCTCTCTTCTCTTACCACTTTAGAACCTAGGATCTAGCCTTACGGTTTTCTTAGAGGCCACCCTAGAGGATTAGAGAAAGGTTCAGACCTAAGTTAGAACCTAAATCAAATTTTAATTCCATTTCATTTGAAACATACTTGATTTTAATCCTTAGCACTTAGTTTAGTGTTGGGTTGATTTTAACCAAGTTATTAAAACTAAAGGTTGAGTCTCCTGCAAAGTTATGTATATGATTTTAAGTGACCCATTGAGCCTAACGACATGAATCCATGACATAGATACCTTTTTAACGCTCGTTCTATCCCATGGACTAGAGTGATTAGGGCTTTTTTTTTGCCTAGTCAACCTAGGAGAGAACCCTATGGGTCTCGTCTAATTACTTTGGACTTCTTTCTTTTAGCTCATTTTCAGGTTTAAAGGTGAGCACATTTGATTTGGTGTTCAAATTAGAACCATAATTGAGCTAAATTTAAAATTTTAATGAATTTATACAAAATTTAAACCAAATACAGCTTAAATTCAACCCAAATTCAATTCAACCTTAAATTATCAAATTCAAATTAAACATACCCAAAATCACACACCTAAAGCAAATACAAATATGATACGCCTACTATACGACCATTCCATGCACGAACACTATGGATCCAACCGACCAGCCATCCACATGTTGATCGGTTCAGCAGGAGTGGGCAAAAAGTCTTTATGCGGCAGTATAGGATTCCAGCCCGCAGGTGGACCCACTAAGGCTCTAATCATGTGCACAAAGAGAAGTAAATTAAGGGGATTTTGGGAGGAAAGTTTGAGTGATTTTTTGGGGGTTATATTAAAGTTAATAACATAGGGTTTGGGTATATTTTGATTGGCTACAAATTTTCCTTTGTCTTTGTGTTCCTAGAGACATATAGAGTTTGTGGAGAGACGATCTACCTCTCAAACTATAAATCACCAATTGTATCTTGTTTGCTTACTTTGATATTAATCAAATTAGCCCTATCTTGAATTTTCCCACATATCTGTTGCAATCTGCTCGTTGATTATGACTCCAGTTCCTATCAAAATACATCTCAACTTTTACCCATATAAAAAAAACTTAATCTCAAATTTAAATCTCATATCCAAAATCAATTATAAAGTCAAACTTATACTAAAATTAAACTTCAAATTCAATATAAAATTTCAAACTAAAATTTAAATCAAACTCACATGTAAACTTAATCCAAATGCACATAAATCTTATGTCAAATCCAAATCAACGAACAATGTGCACCCCAATTCAACGCTAAACCTATTCCTAAAGCAACTTTAAATCAACACCCAACCTAACAAAATCCAAACTTATGTCCAAATCAAATTCACCACAATTCAACACCAAACAGCTCTATCTTGTTGATTCAAATGTTTAGTGAAACCTGTACTCAAACCTAAACTAAATCAACACTTAATGTGCTTCCATTCTACACCTAATATAACACTAAATTCAATCCCAAGTTAACTTAATATAAATGACAAATCTAATCTTCATCTAAAACCTATACTAAACAGCGCCCAAATCTCATACCAAATTTTCCCTAACTCAACAATCAAAACTTCTTAATTTAACCAATAACCTGCTCCTAAATCAGCCACTAAATCAACATACAAGTTAACCCAAATTCAGTCCTAATCGAGAGTTTTCTTTAAAAATTGTCTCTTAAGATGTAATTAATTGTAGGCGTTTGCTCTTAAGAAGTTTGTAACGCAAACTAATCTAAACTCTATTTAGCTTCAGAGTGATTTTCTATCGAGGAGTTTTCTTAGGTGACTTCGGTCATTTAAGATGTAATTAACTATAGGGGTTTGCCCTTATAAGTTTTCTTAGGTGACTTCGGTCATTTAAGATGTAATTAACTATAGGGGCTTGCCCTTATAGGAGGCTTTCCCAAACCCGTCTAAAAAAACCTATAGGGGGCTTGCCCTTATAGGGAGCTTTTCCGAACCCAGCTTAAAATAAACCTTATTTATTCTTGTATTAAATAGGGGAACTTGTCGGCAAATAAAACGGTTTCGCAGACCAAACGGATGTCATATATTTCTTAGTTTATTTGATTGAGCATCATTCGCAAGTCTTGTGTTTATCCATCGGGATAGATACAAGATTTGAGGTAGAGCGCTCTTTCATTTAAACTGTGAAAAGAATGAGGTCGGTTTAATTTCATATTTTTCTAAAATTATATACATATATGTAAATTAAAACGTCCTTCCGAAGCGGGCGACGGGACTGCACTTCCAGCAACCGACAGCTTCTTACGAACAACTTTTGAACAATCCACCCACAAACTTTTAACCTCCTCCCCCCTTTTAGCGCTGACACCACACAAAATATGCATAAAAGAAAACAAACCCTAGGTTTTCTCCCTTAAGGAATCCACCCCACAGACTTTTGAAAACTTTCCTTTGCCTCTTTCCCTCTAAACCTGTTTTAATTTCTCCTCCTTGAGTATGTAATTAAGCTATTTGTAGACCCCAAACTCTCTCTGCCTTCTTATCCTGCGGCAAAATGTCGCTCCAACTCTTCGCTCAAACGAGATCGGCCCACCTATGGGTTTGGTGTGTCTGTGGGAGGGCAATTGATCGATCCCTCCTGGATCGATCCCGTGATGGGCGAAACATTATTCTCCTCCCAAAGAAGTATCTTGTTCTCAAGGGGAAAGGAACTACAAATACCTAAAACTGTTAATATCTCTAACATCGTTGGCTCTTACAAAAGAGCTCTTTGTGATAACGAAGAAACCCAGGTGCTAGGTTGAAGATTCCGGCCTTCAAGTAGGCCAGGTATTGCAATCGCATGTTGAACGGATGGACCTTCAATCACGGTGACCGATTCAACATTTTTTGGGTCCATCCCAAAAGAGCCCGCCTAACCTAAAGATGAGACTATCCTTTTCTTTGTCACCACCTTCCTCTTTTGCTCGCCCTCACGACGTTTTATACCTCTCTTCTGAGAGTAAATCTCAAATCAAGATCTCATTAAGAATATCAGTTTCGGACTTCGTAACCTTATCCATTGCGAGTTCTCACGAGGGAGAGAAGCAACCAACGAAGAAAAGGGAGTTCAACAGTTAGTGCATGGCAACAAAGGATAGCACGAGATAGGCAAGCAGAGAGAAACACCAGCGTCCTATTTATAACAATCACTAGCATGAAAATTAAGGAAATATTAATCATTGTTTTTCTTTAATGATAGCTAACAATTTGTTGTATTTAATTCTCTCATTCTTTTTGTAGCATAACTTACTAATATACAAGACAATCATGGAACTAAAATATGTCCAATAAAAATACCCTTGACCAGATCTTCTGCGGATCGAACAGCTCTGAGTGGAGCACGCATCACCTGACAGAGCTCTATGAGAATAAACAAAGATACCTAGAGGACCACTGAGCAATAGTATTCAACTGGCCGGGGACTAATCAAGTGGTCAACCAAGAGCTAAGTGACCAAGAGGTAGGCCAAACCGGAGGTTGATAAACTTCAAGATCACTCAGGTAGAGGCCGACCGACAAGAGGACAATGCGTCGGACATTCATCAATTGCACGACATGAAGCTAATTGATTAGGAGTCAACCGATTAAAGAGAGTCATGGGTGTAATTGCCATTTCACACTAATTTTAGCCTTCTATAAGTACAGGAGCATTAAATGAAATAGAGGTTATTAATACCATATACAAAAACATCACATTCCTTTCTCATCTCTCTGTATATTTCTCTCTCCTCACTCCATAACTCAGGTGTGATTTGCAAACAAATCGAGATTCAACAATTTACTTGGCAAATTTTCCAAGGCTAGAATAAGGTTGATTTCAAATCAATTTGTCTTCTTATGTTAGTAATAATATTGTTATTAACATTAGTAAATGTTAGTAAAGTTGCACTTAACTTAATAAATATTTTGTTTTAATTCATACAATTGCATGATTCTTAATAGTTGGGGATTTTGATTTGTATAAAACTTGTGAGTCAGCATTGGTCAAACCACTAAAATAGCTAGAGTTTTATTGTTTGTCTTGAGGTATGTGACTGTTCTTTATTATGCAATAAGCATATATTTCATATTTATGAACTTTATTCTTATTGTTTATATTAGATTCATAATTACCTTACAATATTGTTAATGTAATTGTTATTTCATTTATATATTCTATTTGTGTTTATTATAAGATTCATTTATTGCTCATAATAAAGAATTAGCTGTCTTATTTTATCGTTGCTCAACTCTATATATATTTGATTAAATCTTGCAATTAACATATTTTCTTTTACAGCACTTCATGTTTATGAATCGCATGTAGCTCTTTTTGATATCACAACCTTATGTGAAGTAGCATATTGCTTACACATTTACTTGTGAAAACTGACATAATTATGTATGCTTGTATGAATAATAAGTAGGTTGATGGAAGCATTTTGGATATTGGAAAGTTGGGTTAACAGACCGAAAGAGTGACGACTCTACAAGAAATTATTAGGTTTCCTTGGATTAATGTTTACTTTCCCATTTTTAGGGTGTGTGATAAAACTAACTATATAAATATAAAATTAAACTAAAATTAAATGATGGATGATTGTTAAATCATACGTTGGTAATTATTATTGATTATATATTTCTATTAAATAAAATGAGTATGCTCATATTATATTGATTTTAAATTATGCATCACTTATGTGTATGTATATATATATATATATGATAATTTATTTGTTTTTATTATGCATACTGCACATTCCATTTTATTGTCATTTATGTCTTGATAAATAGTAGTTATTTATTGTGTTTGAATTATTTAACTAAGTCGTTGATATTTTTGTATAGTAGGTTTCACATAACCAATTGGAGGGTTGTCTTCAGATGAGTAGACTCTCCAATTCTAAATTTATTTTTGCTTGCACTAGTTATTGTTTTTTTTTCCTTTTCGGGCTTGTGTATTTAGTTCTCTATCGTCATTTTTATTTTGTTTCAATCAGTGTTTTATGTTTATTCTGTGTATCAATTGTTGATTCTTATCTATAAATTGAAATAAAATGTATATTTTCTTGCATATTTTAGTTATTACTTGTGTATAATATTTTCTTTTATGAATACAAAACATATTTAAATCTTTTCATCACGTCTTATGTTGCGGTGTGTACCGCCTTCCCAACAGGGAATGTGACATTTCCAGCATTCAATGAATGATTAATAAAAGGATTAGGTTTTGAAAAAATTAAAACATTGTGAAAATGATTAGTGTTTGGATAAAAAACAATATATACTTAATTGGTGCACAATGACAAATCAGGAAAAAATGATTAGTTCATAAACAATTAGGATTCTTACCTGATAGCAATTTTTCATAATGAAGTAGACCTACCCACATATTAATCGCATACTCCAATGTAATAGAGTGCTGTATCAACTCTTATTTACCAACTTGTCATCAAAATAGAATTTGAATTAATCCCACTAAAAAAATCAAAATGCATCAAAAATGCTATACAAGATTGCTTTAAAACTACATAAATAGATCCGATTCTAGACAGGCAGGAACTTATTTGAAAGTTAAAAAAGGATTCAATCAAAATAAACTATCTGGTATATAGCTAGTTCAGCCAGTCCATCTGAACCTAGCTCACAGCCCAAGAGGTGACAAGTTAACTAAAACGAAGAGAACCGGGAACAAAAGGAAAACTTAATTGAAAATAAGACGAAAACCTGTCATTAGAGACGGCATGGATCCTGCAAATGCTAAGGCAAGGACGGGAAAGGGAGTGTCTTCTCTCGTTCCTCTTTGCGCTCTCTGAAAGATTCTTCGATACAATGTGGAAAGCTAAAAGAATCGAAGGTTGGAATGATTTCAGCTAGCGGCAGAATCAGGATTTTAATGGACAATTTGAAAGGAAGACGAAACCGTAGCCTAGCCAGCCACCAAGCAGATAGGGCTGGTTCTCAATTCGCTGTCCAGACTTTGCTTTTCATTCTTTCCATTGTAGAGCTAGCTGTACAAACAATCAGCGAATCCCGATCACCATGAGCGGGACGCGGTGATGGGAAGAGAAGGGATGGGCGTGCGTTGCGCTCTACCGATCGATCTGACCAGACGAATAATAACTGCTCTTTTATTTCAGAGTTTTGCATGAAAAATAACTGGCACAGCAACCTACTTATTTATTCACGGAGAAAATATTGGATTGGGCCGTAGAAAATATTGGATTGCGGCATATTTTCTCTGAATTATTCATTATTCATTTGTTGTTATGTATTATTCAGGTGTTATTATGTATTATTCAAATATTATTGATATATTATTGTGTTATTATAACACTAAGAATATTTCTATAATGTAATAATACCTGAATAACATACAATATCACCGAAATAACACGGGAGAATATTCTCTTGAGTTACCAGACTGAATTTTTTTATGTTACTGTCATGTGTCATAATTTCATTAGAATCCGCATGTAACTCTACGTGCGGAGTCCTGATACAATATTTTTTTTCTTTTCGAGACACGGGATAAATGTTGGAGAAAAGAAAAAACTGCTTATTATTTTGAGATAAATATAAATATAGTTAAAATATTAGATTTATTTTGAGATAAATATAAATATATAATTAGAATTTTAAGAGAATTACGTACATATCACTTATTTATTTTGTATTTACATATCTAATATTTAACTTTAGTTTTCACATTTATACCATCTTAGCTAAAATATGTATTTTAGGTATTAAAAAATGGCATTTACATACATACCACTTAATTCTTATGTTTTTACATATCTAACACATAAATACTCATATTTACATGCATAGAACTCAAATTCTTAACTTCAAATCAAAAATACCATCTTTAGTCTATTTTCATATATAAGTTTATGACATGATATGTTATATATGTAAATATAAAATTTTAGGTGTAAGATATTTGAATAGATAAAAATAGTGTGGTATGTATGTAAATTTCTCTTTTAAATATTAAAAAAATGTTATATATATGTAATATAAAGATTTGATAAAAGTATTGGTGGAAGATAGATAAGATGATAAGAATTTAGAGTATGTTTATTTAATTATAATGTGAGATAAATACATGCCACTCAATTTTTATGTATTTACACATCGAACATCTAAAATATATTTTTCATGTACATGCCACTTTACCAGTACATGAAAATGTGTCTCTCTTTTTAAAATTTAAAATAATGATATTTTCTTATGTGATGCAAAAAATTTGGATGGTATAAATCTAATATGTGTTTGGTAAAATCCAGTTTATATAGTCATTTGATACACCAAAAATATATGCATTTTTATTCTCATATTTTATACTTATTTTTGGTGATATTGCACCTTAATGAAGGGTATTTTTTGTGTTTTATTGCAAGTTGTTGATTTTTAGGATTTGAAGCAAAAATGATGAAATTTGGAGTCAGAATGGAGAATTTAAAAAAAATGTTCAGTGCCGATGAAGCCAGACAAGGCGCTGACGGCGCCAATGTCGATGCAGGCCCTGTTTCTAGAAGATTCGATCAATTTGAACGATTTTTAAGAGTTTTTGGATGCACCTTTTAGGGAACCAACCTAGGCTCTATTTAGGGCCGAAATTTGATCTAAAACCCCCCCTCTTCGCACCATTTTACATTCTTCCACTCAATCAGTTTTCCTCTTCGCACACCTACATTCCACATCATTAATTAGTTATTGTCTTTATAGTTTTGAGTTTTTTTTTTTAGTTTAAGTGTAAATTCTTCTCTAAGAAGTATTGGAGAAGAAGAGAAGCAAGAGATTTCTTCTTCCTACATTTCCTAAGAGAGGTTACAGAGGATTTGCTTTGAGAAAGAGTTTCAGATAAGTGTTGTTTGTTTATTATTGTTCTATGAACTTTCTTTTATATATGAAATTTGTGTTTTGTTGTATCTTTCTTATGAAGTCATGGTAGATTACTTTATATTTCTCCATACTCTGAGATGTGGTGAAATGAAGAGATAATTTTGGATGTGTCAATGTTAAAATTTAAAATAAATTGTTATGGTTTTTCAACTCCGCTCTTAATTTACTTTTCAATTTGGCCAATTGAATTGTTAAAATATGTTGTAAAACATACAAACCGGGAAATAAAGTATTAGTTCTACAATAAAGTGAGAATCACATTTAAGTCTATGAAAGAGTGTTTCGTTCATGGAATTAAGTGCAAATAAATAGGGAAATATACTTTTTTAGGTGCAAAATTGGAGATATTTTTAGGGTGACAGATTAAAAATCTTTCGATCTTAGTGTTTAAAAACTAAAGCGAGAGTTAGCCTTCAGGGGAAGGGAAGTGGGAGCTATGGAGTGGGAGTTAGTATCCTCTTAGCCTAGTCACGGATTTAGGGATTAAATCTAAGATTAGCCCAATGATTTTCTATAACACTGAATTAGGGTAGAGAATTAAAATTGCTCCTATTTGGCACAAATAATCAATGATTTTCTATAACACTGAATCAGGGTAGAGAATTAAAATTGCTCATATTTGGCACAATACAAATCTAAACCATTTATCTCATCTCATTTTACTGAAACTCATTGTAGTGGGAAAGATGTTTTTTCATATTAGAAAACTTCATTAAATAAACATATTTTAGTAGTTATTATTTTTAAAACTCTACATTTAAGTTTTATTAGTACTTAATAATTTAGTTTTTTTAGTATCTTACACTTTCAAAATTAGTGACAGTATTTTTTTTTTATTTCTGTGAATTTCCTAGTGAATTTATCACTTCAAATTTTAACATTCCCCGTTGGATTGATATTTTGGACTTAAATAGAAAGTTTTATATTACTTGATAACGATACATACAATTGCGTAAAATCTCAATCTAAAATGCTTAACATTATTATTATTAAAATACCATATTAAGTTTTTGACACCATTGTAAAGCAGAGTCAATTTTATAAATTTTACATAACTATATTCAAGCGGGATCAAGTTTTTGGCGCTGCTGCCGGGGAAGGTAATGGTAAATTAAATAGATTTGGTAAATTAGGAAATTTAGAGAGAATATATATATATATATATATATATATATATATACAGAATATCAAAAAAATTAAAAAATCCAAAATCCAAAATTTATATATATAACTATATATTAAAGAGTATTTTAAGGAAATTTTTATTTGCTTATTATATCTGTTTAAGCGAAATATTGGATATGAAGGTTTAATACCTTACGATTCAGAATTAGAACGTACTATTAGAAAATTTTGAAAATAAAAAAAATAAAAATAAAAATTTGGACGTAATAGCATATAACTTAGATAATCAAATAAATAAAAATCGAAAAAGACCTTTAAAAGATTATGTTAATCCAATAACAGATGAACTACACTTAAATATTCAAAATCTTGATGTTGCAACTAATTCATATGAGCTTAAACCTGTTATTATCCAAATGATACAAAATAATCAGTTTGGAGGAACACCTACTGAAGATCCAAACTTATATCTTGCTAGTTTTCTTGAAATTGTGCTACTTTTAAATATGATGGAGTGTCTAATGATGTTGTTAGGCTTAGAATTTTTCCTTTTTCATTAAGGGATAAAGCCAAAGCTTGGTTAAATTCATTAGCACCTGGATCTATTAGAACTTGGGGAGAACTATCACAAAAATTCTTGGCTAAATATTTTCCACCCTCGAAAACTGTTAAGTTTAGAAATGATATTACATCTTTTTGTTAGTTTGAAGGGGAATCGATATATGAAGCCTGGGAAAGGTTTAAGGATCTCCTTAGAAAATGTCCACACCATGCTTTACTAGATTGGTTAATAGTTCAAACTTTTTACAATGGATTAGTAGGATCACTTAGATCTATTATAGATGCTATTGCATGTGGATCTTTAATGTCAAAACCTTTTGATGAAACATACTCTTTAATAGAAGAAATGACTACTAACAATTTTTAATGGCCCTTTGAATGGGTAAATCATAAGAGAGTAGCTCGTATTCATGAATCTGATGTAATATCTATTTTAGCATCTCAAATTGCTGTCATATCGAAAAAGATTGATAAAATTGGAGTGAACTATTCTCAAATACCATCAGTATTAGAGAAAAGTTCACTAGGACAGACAATTGATACTCAATCATCTTACGAAACTTTAAATGCTATTAATAATCAAAATAACAATCTCTATTCTAACTATTTCAACCCTGGATGAAAAAATCACCCTAATTTAAGTTAGAATAATTATAACAATTCAATGAACCCCTCAGGAAATTTAAATAATTAAGGAAATCATAATTATCGACCTTATTATCCCCCTGGATTTAATTTTAACCCTTACCAACAATTTAAGGAAAATAAGTTAATGATAGAAGAGATAATGTTGAATATGGGAAATCAAGTACAAAATCAAGGGGGTGCTATTGGAAATATTGAAAATCAACTAGGATATATTGTTACTGCACTTAGCAACAGAGCTTCAAGAAATCTTTCGAGTAGTATGGAAGTTAATCCCAAAGATCAAAATAAAGAGAAAATTAAAGCAATTCAGTTATGAAGTGGAAAAGAAATTGAAACAAGAATCGAAAGAGAAACTGAAGTTGATAAGGAGAAGACAGAGATGGAAAGTGACCATAATGAAAATGAACAAACACAAGTTCCTTTAGAAAAACCATTACCTATGTTTCCTCAACGACTAAAGTAGAAGAATAAAGGCAAATAATTTACAAAATTTTTGGAAATCCTTAAAAAGTTAATGATAAATTCTCTTTTCATTGAGGCTTTGGAACAAATGTCAAGTTATGTGAAAATTATGAAAGATATATTAAATAAGAAAGGAAGTTAGCAGATCGTGAAACTGTTGCACATGGTGAAGAGTGCAGCGCTATTATCCAGGAAAAGCTTCCTGAAAAGTTAAAAAATCCTTATATTTTTACTATACCTTGTGTAATTGGTGAAAAGTTTTATGGAAAAAATTTTATGTGATGTAGGAACGAGTATCAATCTTATGCCTCTATTGATTTTTAAACGTTTAGATTTAAGAGAGATTTCCCTTACTACTGTAACTTTTCAGTTAGTTGATCGATCAATAACTTATCCTAAAGGAGATATAGAAGAGGATGTAAAAGTGGATAAATTTATTTTTCCTGTAGACTTTATAGTATTAGATATGGAGGAAGATAAAAAGATTCCTATTATTTTGGGGATACCATTTCTTACAACAGTGAGAGTTGTGATAGATGTGCAAAAAGAAGAATTAATAATGAGAGTTAATGATCAACAGTAACGTTTAATATTGCAAAAGCTATGAAATATCCTGCAATAAAAAAAGACTATGAAAGTTTTAAAGTTATATATTATGCTAGTACAACCCTTAATGAAGCTCAAATTAATTACACTATTACTAAAAAGGAATTATTAGCTATATTATATGCTTTTGATAAATTCATACCTTTTCTTATTGGAACCAAATGTATTATGCACAGTGATCATTCTGCTATAAGGTATTTAATGAAGAAGAAGGATGCAAAATCACAATTAATTAGATGAGTCCTTCTAATGCAAGAGTTTGATTTTCAAGTTGTGGATTGGAAGGGTACTGATAGTTAAGTAGATGATCATTTGTCAAGGCTTGAAAAGGAAAATGATAATTTTAATTATGAAATTAATGAAAGTTTTCATGATGAAAAATTATATGGAATTAATGAATGACGAGTTTCATGGTATGATGATATAGTAACCTATTTAGTTAGTAAAATTTTACCTTATGGAATTGATAGCCATCAAACTAGAAAGTTCATTCATGATTCTAAATATTGGTTTTGGGATGACCCTTATTTATATAAACAATGTAAGGACTTAATTATTCAAAGGTGTGTATCAATTGAAGAAACCTAAGAAATTATACAAAAGTTTCATAAATCAGACTTTGGGGGATATTTTGGGGTTGATAAAACTTCATTTAAAATTTTATAATCTAGATTTTATTGGCCTACACTATTTAGAGATATTAATTATTATATAAAAATATGTGATAGATGTCGAAGAGTGAGCAAAATTTTGAGAAGAAATGAAATGCCCCTAAATTTTACTCTTGAAGTTGAAATTTTTTATGTTTGGGGTTTAGATTTTATGGGATTATTTATATCATCTTTTGAAAAAAATTATATTTTATTAGTTGTGGATTGTGTTTTGAAATGGATTGAAGTTGTTGCTTAACCTCGATGTGATGTTAAAAGTTTTGCAAAATTTTTAAGAAAAAATATTCTTACAAGATTTGGATTGCCGAGAGTAATCATTATAGATGGAGGAAGTCATTTTAAAAATAGAATAATTGAAATATTAACTCAAAAATATAGAATCAAACATTGAATTACCATAACTCATCATCCTCAGACTAGTGGTTTGATAGAAGCATGCAATCAAGAAATAAAAAAAATATTGGAAAAAACTGTAAATCCTAATATAAGAGATTGGTCTGCTAGATTTAATTATGCATTATGGGGTTATAGGATTGCTTACCAAACTCCTATAGGAGTGTCATCATATAAGCTCATATTTAGAAAAGCATGTCATTTGCCTATTGAATTAGAGTATAAAGCGTATTGGGCAGTAAAAAAGTATAATTATAATCTAAAAGATGCTGGAGGAAAATGTTAACTACAATAAAATGAGCTTGCCAAGATGAGAAATGAATCTTATGATAATGCAAGAATTTATAAAGAGAAAGTTAAAAAGAGGCACGATCAAGGAATTTTGAAAAAGAATTTTGAGCCTAAACAAGAAGTTCTGTTATATAATACAAGATTGAAATTATTTCTGCGAAAACTTAAGTCTAGGTGGTCATGACCATTTATTGTGATAAGAGTTTATCCAAATGGAGTCGTTGATATTGAAGATCTTAAGACTCGAAGAATGATTAAGGCAAATGGACATAGTTTAAAAGCTAATATAAGTGGATATAGTCCTAAATTTAAGGAGAACTTAATGTTGGGTCAACCAGATTAAAACTTTTGATATGTCGGGTCGACGACGTTAAACCAAGCACTTTGTGGGAGGCAACCCATAGTTATCAGTGTGATTGACTTGTTTGTTGATTTTTTTTATGGGTTTTTTATGCAAGTTGGAGTTTTACATGATTATTTTTGCATATAATATTATTATATTAATGATATTGAAGATTGGAAGAAAGAAATTTTGATTTTAAGAAAGTTGTCATGGCTCTATAGCGCCACAGTTCGAGTAACTTCCTTGGAACCACCAAAGTTCAGTTTTCTACCCTCTTTTTCTCTTAAAAGTAGCCTGAGATGTGAAGAGATGTATTCCTTCTACTTTTCTTTGTAATTTGGAGAGATGTAAGAGTGGAGAAAGTAATTTTTTTACTTTAAAGATCATGAAGAGCAATGGCAGTGGGAGATTTGAAGATAAGAAGATTGTGCATAAGGATGCTCAGACTTTTTCAATAGATTTCTTACATTGACTTTGGAGCAACTTATGGACAAGCTTAGGAAGATTGAAAGTGAGATCTCTCAATTACACACCAAACTTGAAAAGTTGTTCCACCAATATAAGCATTTGGATTGACAGTTGAAACTCCAATTCAACAATCTAACATGTTTTCAAGATTGTCAAGTGGCCATACTATCAAGTGGATAGATGAAAAATTCACATAATAATTTTCTCACACTCCTTTCTATCATTCATACAAAGAATTTTTTGGTGGGTGAACAAGAGAATGAGACCTCTGATCAAAATTGGGTCTAAGTGATTTCGTAGAAAGATAAATGTGTTAGTAACTAGTTCTTCTGTGTAGTGTGTCGAGGTTGTCTTTGTTAGGGCTCTAAAATTTTTAGATGTTATGTTTGTATTGCGTTGGATTATATCTATGATTTTTTTTTGTGTCATTTTTATTAAAAATATTATTAATACAAAAAACCAGTTCTGTGTTGTTGTTAAACGAAGACCATATGTGATGAATTGAGTATTTGAATGTTAGACTTTCGATTGATGTCGAACCTAAAAATGACCATTAAAACTAAAAAAATAGACTTTAAACGTCTTATAGTTTCTATTATCTATCATGATATAAAAAATTGTAAAATTTTTGGTGCATTTGAATGATACTATAGCGCCATCCTAGGCGCTATAGAGCCGAGCCAACCCGAGAGAAAGTTTTAGGGGTTGAACCATTATTTGACACCATTTTTTACCTTGGTTCATCTTCTTCCTCTTTTTTTGCATTTTTGCTCCCTTAGGGCTTGGATTTGTACTTGATTTGCTTGGATAAAAGACTTCAAACTTTAGATTTCATCATCTTTGGGTAAGATCTTCATCATTTCTTTGGAAATTTTTTATTTCACGATGGATTTCTTCCACATTGTGTATGGCCGAAAATTTTAAAATTTAGTGGAAATGGTGAGAAATCCATTTGTAAATGATTATTTAGTTTAGAATGTTTTTGTTGGAGCCTAGAAATCATATTTAAGATTTATTGGAATTTTATTTGGAATTTCTAGATTTGTCATGACTCCTAAAATGAAAAGAGGAAAAGGAAAAAGAGTTTTTGATGCTAATAAATTTGCTAGCATGAAAGCACATGAGTGTACAACAATCTGTAATCTAAGAAATTAATTGCAGAACAAAGCTTCATTTTTCTTGGTGGAATGATAGAACATATGATTGCAGAGTGACCGTGGGAGAGTTTTCACTATTTCAATGTCGTCACTATGATTTCTAATGTTAGAGAATTCTATGTGAATTTACCTGATGAATTGGATGATTTAGTTTATGTGAGAGGGCAGTATGTGGATATAAGTTCTGCTGAAATCAATCACATTTATAAGTTGCATTGTGTTTCCACTTGTTTATATTCTGAGTTTCATCCTACTGAAGAGGAATTGGACGAGATTATGCAATTTTTTACTGATGGCAATGGAGTATGGAAGATTAAGAATAGACGTCGGGTAAACTTTTCTTTCTCAAAGCTAAATTTTCATTCTTGTGCCTGTCATTACTTTATTTATGGTAGATCACTTTATATTAATCACTTTAGTGAGGTAAAGCAAGAAAGAGCCACATTGAACTATTGCATTCAGATGAATAATTCAATTGATATTTGCCCTTTAATTTATAAGAATATGCTTATTTCAATTAGGGGAGGAGCTACTGGAGGTATGAGTTATCCTGCTCTTATTACTACCATGTGTGTTGAATCCGGAGTAAAATGTGAAACTTGGGAAGAAGTTTTATCATCTCATAAACCTGTTGGAAAACAAATTTGGAGATGTATGGAAAATATACTAGAGTAAGATCTAGAAGTAGAGGCTCAGATATTCCTTCTACTTCAGCTTTGGCTTCAACTTCTAGACCTTCTACAGCTGGTACTACTTTACTTGATGCTGCAATGGAACAATTATTTATTCAAAAATGAGATATCTTAACATTACAAAATTAGCAGAAAAGTTTAGAAGCCCATCTTTATCATAATGATGAGTATATGCAAAGAAGAAAAAAATAAGATATTGCTTATAACAATGGAGAAATTCTTAAGGGGTGATTAATCGGTAATATTTCCTACTTGCCCCATATATACACCTTATAAACCTGATTATATGGAGGAGGATTTAAGCATGGGTGATGATGATGATGATGATGATGATGAAGATGATGATGAAGGTGGTGATGATGAGTAGCATTATCTGTTTGTTTTGTTGTGTTTTGTTTTTTTTTTTCATGATCATATTATTGTAGTTGGTTTGTTGTTGTATGTTTGTTATAGTTTTTATGTTTACATTTGTATTAAACTGTTAAAGTTATGTTTATTGTACTAAATTGTTATGCTTTTTTTTAATGTTTATCTTTTACTTCAATGTAAACGCTAGAATAGTCTTTTTATTTTTAGACATGCTAATTTCACTTGTCTTTATTATTTGTACCTAATGTTTTTAAACTTTATAATCTTTTTAAACATAGTTCTTTGAGGACAAATAATGGTGTAGATTGTATGGCGCCATAAAGCCGCCCACTGGCACTATAGCACCACAGACATGTGCAGAGGGCACTATAGTGCCCAGACTGGCGTTATAGCGCCAGTAACTTCCCTTCTAGAAGATTCATTGAATTTGACCAAATTTTGAAGAGGTTTTTGAATCAACCCTTGGTTATTTTCAGAGATCTATTAATATGGAAGAAAATTTGATGAAAAAGAGGACTTTTTAGCAGCATTTGAAGGCTTTAGGAAGTCTCACTTTTGTATTTAGGCGTATGTTTTAGTGTGTATTGTGTTGTAAGAGTAAGAGTTTGGAGAATTCTTCAAGGAGACTCCATAATTAGTGTAGGGGAGAATACATAAGGTACTTTGTATTTGTGTTTAAGGTTTTATTTATAAGACTTGGATTTCATTACAAATTTGGTGTTTTTGTTTTATTCTCCATGAATTTTAAAGTAGCCCCCTTTCTTTATCCTTGCTCTTGGAATTTAATCTTATGGGATGAAAATGATTTAAAGATTTATATTTTACTTTTTAAAAAATTCTAATGACATTTTCACGGATTCTTCATTGACTTTACAAATTGGCCACTTGTGAGGTTAAAATCTTTTGAGAAATAAAAAAACCCGGGAGGGCTATGATTTCACCCAACTAGTGAGTTTCACACTTTATTTTGGGCAGAGTTGTTGCAATCACCTAAGGGGGAGTGCAAATAGATAGAAAGATAAGTTTTGATAAGCGTAGAATTGATGTTTCTAGGGTGACAGACTAGATCCTTTTTCAAATTCGGTTTAAAGTTTACATCGTAAGGGTCCTTAGTAGGTCCTATAGAGAGGACATAGTGGGTAATTTAGAGGTGAGAGACCAAAATCTACTCATCACTACTACACAAGCTGGTGAAAAACTCTAAATTAGCCAATGTTCTTTGCTAGCACCGAGAGGGGTTAAAGAATAGGAATGCTCCTATTTGTCACAATACATCATCATATTTTTAGTCAATCAAATCCTACATAAATTAATATCTTATTGAAAGGGGAAAGTTCTTTACATATTATTCAAACTTGTTCGAATTACTTTTATTAAACTGTTAAATATAGTTATTTTTATTTGTTTAATTTAATCTTAACCATTGTTTATTTAAATTTGCAAATTAAATAGAATTTGCTTTTGAGTTAGCAAGCCAATTTAAATAGTCTAACTATCCTCGTTGGAGCTATACTGGTTTATAAGCAAAATTCTATATAACTTAGAACGATACATATACTTGTGTAGTGTCACTGGTGTGACATTTTATTATTTATTTTTCATATCATTTCATTTATTCATGCTAGACGCTGAATAATTTAGGTCAAGTTTTTGACAATATTTTGGAGATTAAAAATACATGTAATTGCACGTCGGGTAAAGTTTTTGGCGCCGTTATCGGGAGTAGGTAACAAAAAACTTTTTAACTTTGGAAAGTAAACTTTTTGATTTATAATTTTGTTTGAATTGTAGACTGACAAAGACCACACTACCTTGGGTTAAACCTGTAGCCAAATTGTCTTATGGGGACTCCTTTTGAGCTGCTCCATGCTGGTTTCAACCTACGAAGTGCTAGAGATCAAAACCAAACATGTGGAACATCAAGAAAAATAAAAAAAAGTGTTTAGAATTTCTAATGAGGTAGGGCTCCATCATTAGTCCTCTGGGATAGTCAACAGAAAAATCCTTTGGTTAGATCCTATGCTTCTAAGAAAGAAAGAGTAGACCTCAATAAAAAGTGAGATCAACAATTTATTATTGGTTATATATGTGTGGTTAATATTTGGTCATGGTTATTACATGTTGATTTTTTTCTTTGTGGTGTAAGCTCGAGCCTTTTTATTTCCAACAACATTAAGATTCACATGTCTTAGCACATATGTGTCATAAAGTTTGGTTTGAAAGGCAATAGCTGCTTCCTGAGAAAGTAAGCTATTAGCTTAGGAATTAAAATTTTTGGATGCGGGAATCATTTGCAAACTTAGGTCTTTTGATTTTTGTTATTAGTGTTGGCTATAACAATACACACACACACACATACACATATATATGGTCTTGTAATTAATGGTTAGCCATAAATAATGAGAG
This sequence comes from Phalaenopsis hybrid cultivar, assembly GCA_002079205.1. Classification (NCBI taxonomy): domain Eukaryota; kingdom Viridiplantae; phylum Streptophyta; class Magnoliopsida; order Asparagales; family Orchidaceae; genus Phalaenopsis; species Phalaenopsis hybrid cultivar. The sequence goes on along the minus strand of JXCR01128414.1, from coordinate 40,940 downwards.
AGAAGACAAAAAAATAGATTATATATATATGTCTATATATATATATATAATCTATTTTTTTGTCTTCTCTCTCATTATTTATGGCTAACCATATTTTTGAAAATGAGGTCAAGTTATTCAACAAGTGCTATAGGAATGAAACATCAATAAGTATTTTGTGATTGCAACTTGTTATGCATTGTTTTCATGAATGAAAAATGTGTTAATGCTGACAGAAAATTTTATAGATGTGCTAAAAATCACTCAAACAAATATTGTAAATTTTTCAGTGGGTGGAGGAACCACGTGGTGAAATATTGGAACGACGTGAAGAAGAAGAAAATGTATTTGACGACAGGGTTAAGAAGAATACTAAAATTTTCTTATGAATATCTTGCTCTTGCTTGATTTCATGATCGTAGTATTTTTGTTATTGTTGTTTGTTTTGATGTTGTTAATCTATTTTACATTACAAACATTAATATTATAGGATTTATTAGTAACATAACTCATATGTCTGACTATTATGCATTTCATGTTGAAAATATTATGCTTTACACATGTTTGAATGACTATTTTAGAGTTAAAAAACTCAGTTCATGCTCTCTTTACTTTAATGTGCTACTATATGTTGCCATATATCTCATGATAAAGGTGTTGTAAGCGAAAAGAGCTTGAATCATAATCATTATATTTATTTCAAATATTTTTCCATTTTGATAATTATTTTCTTAAAATTTGACTTCCCAATAAATTTTAGAAAAAAAAAACTTTCTAAAATGTAGCCTTCTCTTTATTCTATAATTTAATTATGAATTTACTTTTGTATTCCTGCTTATTTAGGTAACACAATTAAAAAAGAAAATCACATACATGGAAAATACCTATAAAGTTTAGATAATATTTATTGAGAGGTATTACAAACATTTGTCCATAGACAACACTTTCAAAGTTGTATTTTTCAAACAGATCAATTTCTTTTAAAATACCAACTTTTGAGCAACAAATTTTCCACATTAGCTTTGAATAGAGATTTCGTACACCTACATCCAAAACAAAAGCCCCTTAATTTATTTAAGATTTGAGTTCTTAAAACATGCAAATTTTTATTTATTAATTTGAAAAAAAACACGATCGAGTATTAGTCGAGTCAAGTTCAACTTCTTCATCAAGTGCATTGGTTCATTTACAACCCTATTGCCAATGTAGGAGTTAAAAATCTCATGTTGATACTCCATCATTATGCACACTCGGTCTTTAAATGATGGGTATGAGGTTCCTTTGCCAACAGTATAACACCTTTCATGGAGTAAAGAAGCAGATGTTTAACGTCCTTGAATCTGTGATTGCCCCTTAGAGTGGTAGATGCTAGAAGATAATGCTCTATTGTTGTGAGTATTACGTATGTTGGTTATTTCACAAGTTTTATAAATTCTTCGATGATGGGATTATCTTTCACATAGACGATGCTAAGCGATTGTGTCTATATAAATTCATGGCGATACATTGATATCTAGCAAACATACATATAAGATGAAATTTACAGAAAAGACAGTAAGAGTTTGTAAGTGAAAAACCCAAAAAAGAAAAAATCATATGGTCTTGCTCAGTTAAAATGATTTCACTATGTTAATATATGTTATAAGACATTGTCGATCCTTAACTGGCCAAAAGCAATGTTACGCAATCGACATGACTTTTGCTAAAAGAGGGGTGTAATATGTCAGGAAAGTGGGGGCGCTCATACAATATCCGTTTGGCGACAACAATAGTGATGATCCAATGGTGGCAATAGTTAGAGGCAATAGTTAGAAGGTAGTGGTGGCACTAGCAATGGTGTTGGCATTAACAATGAATATGACAATGACAATGACCTATAAGACATGGCGGAGCCGACAACTGTCGGGTAGTAGTGGTCAACGGACAATGACCACCGGGTAATGATGGTCCAACAGTGGAGGCCGGGTGGCCAGCGGATGGGCGGCCCAAAAACAACATCGATTGAATGGCTCAATGACGATGGCTGGGTGAGGTCGCTTGATGACGGTTGCTAGGTGGCCTAACGGTGGCGCCTGGTTGGCCTGGCAGTGGTGGAGCTTGACGGAGGTGGTTTGGTTATGGTGGAGTTCGATTTACGATGGTTCGGTCGTGGTGGAGCTTGATGACGACAATGTAGATGTGGTAGAGCTCAAGAATCTTCAAGAGCTTGGATCTCCCTTTGGCCTTCTCCTCCAAGTCCAGGTTTAGTCCCAAGTCCCCCCTTCTTGAAGGGAGGTGATAGATTTTGTGAGTGACATTCTTTATAAATACTACATGAATCCGGATTGCTTCATCGGATGACATAGATAGATCTATTTGATCATATGCAATTTTTAAGACTATTTGAGTTCCTTAATGATTTCAGAATCAAGTGGTCTAGGGCTAGTTGGATTCGACTCAATAAGATGCATGATTTAACTATAAATTGTCAAATTTGGAATTCATTTGACTATTAAATGGACCATCCAAATGCTCATATTGTGCCTAAATGGTTTGATTTAGGCTTGATTCAACATGGGTTTGACCAAGTTTAGCATTATTGGGTTTTTCTTGCACTCACTTCAAGTATTTGTTGAAATTGGATCTCTAATTATTATAAATTCATATTTTATATGAAAACTTTGAGATACAACTATAACTGCTTCATAATTTTATGAGTGCACGCATAAATTGAATTATGGCAGTTGAATTTTATAGGTTTTAGTAAAAAAAGATTTTTTGTTTGGGTGAACAAAAAGATTGTTTCTACAAAATTAGTTCAAAGGTTCATGATTGCTCGTCAAATCCAAACTCTTGAGCATCGCTTAAGAGCACATTGTTCTTCGGTGAAACAAATTCCATAAATTATTTCTAAGGTTTATGATTGCGATGGACACTAGAAAAAAACTGCAGAACCAGTTTTTGAACGAAGAGCAGCGGTAGGAAGCTGCTTTTACCCATTTTCGTCGTTTTGCTCGTTGCGTCTCATGCTTTTGGCCGCCTCACCTCCTCGTTTTTAAATAAAGCTTCTCCAGGCTCATCGAACTTCAAACTCTCTCTCTCTCTCTCTCTCTCTCTCTGAGTATGATCGTTTCCCTTACCGTTCTAGGGGAATCTGGATTTCGTGTGCACAACTTGTGGTAGCCGGCGGGTTCGAGGTAGAAAAGTCAGTGATCTGGGGAGGCTGGGATGCAGGCGAATGGAGAGGGGACGAAGGCCGCGTTGTCGACGGCGGCGGCGATCGATATGAACCCTCCGACGTCCGCGGACACGAGGGGAAAGCACAGGATCTTGGCCGAGCTGAAGCATTTGGAGCAGGAGGCGCGATTCCTAGAGGTAGCTTCCATCGCTCTGTTTATACCCGTTTAGCTTTTAATTAGCTTAATTAGTTGTGTTTAGTTGTTGATTGATATGATATCGCCGACAAAATTGAATGTTGAAGTGGTCTCTAAATCTGTTCATTTTTTGAATGGTTTTTGTTTGATTCGGGGGGTAAATGTTCGCTAAAAGTGATTTTTGTGAAAGGTCAATTTTGAGGGGTAGACCGCTATAAGTTCCTAAATAAAGCAGGTTATATTGGAGTTTTAGTTTCTATGTACAGTATCATGCTGGTGTTCGATCTTATTGTGATTTTTCTTAGTGGTTTTATTGCGGTACATTTGCTGGGCTAAGGATTGGTCGCCATTTTGGTTGGCGATCTTTTTTAGATGCCTCATATTTGCTTCTGTTGCAATGGGTTTGATCCTTTAGAAAGAACTTATCGTCAAGTACATGCATGGATTTATGGATGTTCATGCCCAGAGCATGGAGGAAGACTTCTCTGCTTGCTTTTCTAGATTTTTTTTTTTGTTTTTTTTTTTAACATGACCGATTTAGGAACCATGCTAATAGGAGGGAACTCTTTGCTAAGTTATAAAGATATGGGAGCAAAGAGTTTTCCCTGATAAAAAAGAAGAGACACTTGGAATATTTTTATGGATATGGGATGACTGAGATTCTACCTCGGGGGATCTGTAAATTCTACATCATCGATCCATTGGATGCCTTGTTGGAAGTTTTCAAATGCCCTCACGGGAGGTGGATTTTATTGATACTGACACATGAGCTTTGATTAGATTTTTTCTCGTCAAAGGGAGGTTTTTAGATGTTGCTGCGCAATTGAGGTGGATGATTGAGCTTGCCACTTAATAACTTTGATAATGCTTTTTCTGATAAAGGGTTAGATTTCAAATGCTGTGGAGAAGCAAGTGAAGAGATTGGATAAAGTTCTAGCGAAGATTTTTTTGAAAAAAAATAGCACTAGTGCTGCAAATGGCCAGAAAATGAAGAAGCTGTGAAAAAGTTGAAAACGGAGCAAGCAACTGAATTGATTGTGAAGCTAGAATCAAAACTATGAGTGGAATAAGTTGCTAAGCCCATTGAGGAATGAGCTGCAAAATGCATAAGGCAAAGCTGCCCTAAGGCAGATGAGGAAGTTGTTAGTGGGGCAAGCAGTGAAACCAATTAATGAACTTGCAAAAGGGAAAGCAAACGAGCAGCATGACGGGCTAGTTGTGAAGCTACAAGATGAGTGAGAGCTAAGTCAATAACCGAATCTAAAAACTTGATGATGAAGTTGTTAGTGGGGCAAACAGTGAAACCAATTAATGAACTTGCAAAAGGGAAAACAACAGAGCTGCATGACAGGCAAGTAGCGAAGCTACAAGATGAGTGGGAGCTAAGTCGTTAACCAAAGCCAAAATCTGTTAGCGAAAAAAACAGATGATGAAGTTAGTAGAGAAGCTGGCTTTAGAGCTACAATAACATTATGATAAAGCTATAGGGACCAAGTCACAAAGACATTGCCAACGTTAAGGTATAGTTGTAGCAGGCAGCGAATTCAATTGAGGGGTGAGTACTAGAGCTATAAAGTTGAAAGTGTGCATGGAAGTTTCTTCTAGCATTGTCTTAACTTTGGATGATTCTAAGTCTTATTCTAATAATGCCTTTGGCCATAAGTTGAAACATTCTATTTATATATATATTTTTTTACTTAGACTAAAATTATACTTATTATTCCATTCTCTTACCTTTTTCATTGAGAAGGTTAAGATGAAAGTTGTCATTGTGAGTTTTTGTATTTTTCTCCTTTGTTTTAACTAGATTGAAACCTTTTATGAATGGACTTGGATGGCTTCAATCGTCCCTGTATTTTCCTTTAGGTAAAAATTCATCATTTTTAGTAGAAAATAGTTGCCTTGTCCCCATTATAAATAATTTAAATAGTTTTTTCCTACAAGGATGGAATGTGGGAAAATCTGAGGATGTTGACTTAACAAATTTTATCATGGGTTACAACTTTTCTTTTCCTTGATACAAGCTCACCTAATTAGAAGGGTCTGATCTGCTTGAGCATGATTATGGGAAACTTTCTCTAACCTTTTGCTGCATGGAGGTAATCTTTTGTAGGATCAAGTGAATTCTTTTTACGGTGATTTTAATTCATTGGAATGCTAAGTCAATGATGTTAAAAAATTGAGGGTGATATCTATTTTTGGCAAGAACGATGAAATTTTGGTAGATTTTATAATAAATGTAAAGATCCCGTTAGGTTTAGTGATTTTGAGAAACATCCTCACCTTTGAGCTCTTTAGATGGAAGGAATGTGTTCCAACAGCAAACAATGGTATGATGCTTTCAAGAGCTACATAGTGCCTTTGGGTTCATAATCTGTTGTTAAGTTATTAAAAACTATGACCCATCTTGAGTTAAATTTTGTTTAGCATGCCTTTGCCTTTGAAAATTCTTTTCAAGCTATTAGAGGGGGAAAATATTAATGTTATTGTTCATTGATAGTAAGTGACTATATATGAGCATATTTGGAGAATACAAAAGGAAGGTAAGAAGGTGACATTATCGATTGTGAAAATACAAAGAACATACAAAAATTTATCTACTACTAATCAGCATTTTCTAATAATATTATTTTCAAATGTTGCACTTTCCAACAACCTCCTTAAATTGTAACATTTATACCAATTAGTTTACAGACTTATTACATAGCTTGGAAAATTGAAGTGGATCCAAAACCTCAGTACATATATTTTCCATTGGCTTTGAGATGTAAATATGAGTAGCAATCTTCTTTGAAAGCACCACCTCTTGAATGAAGTGATAGTCGTGCTTCTTTTATGAAGCATAGGAATACTTGCAATACAGATAGAAGCATGATTACCATAGTTTAATACTGTTGGTTGTGCATTTGGAAAGCTATAGTCTCTTGGAAAGGCCATAGCCCCCGTCTTCTTACACTTTAGATTGTTTCATGGATTTGAATTCTATCTCAGCACTTCATCTAGCCACCAATATTTATTTCTTGCTCTCCGATGTGGCCAAATTGCCTCCTGCAAAGATAAAATACTCAAATATGGATTTTTTTCATCATTGAACCCAACTAGTTATCATTAAAGAAAGCTTTTACATTAAGCTGCTCTTTTTTTTTTTGTATAACAAATGTTCTCTGGGAGACGTCTTGATATGTCTGAAAATATGTAGAATAGCTTCTCATTATTCTTGTTTAGGCTTTGCATGTGTTGAGTTACACAACCTCTAAAATAAAAGAGGCATGTGGTTTGGTGATGGATTAATTTTCAAACCAGCCATTAAAATTGAGTGACATTTTCAAGCATTTCTTCTTTGTTTGTTAGCTTCTGATTCTCAACTTGTAACCTATCAGTTTCTTTAAGAATACTGGAATGCTTTTCTTGAGAGATAGGGGAACTCCTTGTTGTAAGCAAATTCTATTCTCAAAAAATTTATTGGATTGGCCTAGATGTTAGTTAAAAAACACTTTTGTAGGCTATGTTTTACTTTAGTTTCCTTGTTCTATTTACTTTTAGAACCATATTAATTATACTTTAGGAGGATGAAGATATCTATTATACTATTTTGAAGGCCAACTCAGCAAGAGCATTTGATAAAACCAAGCCTGAGGGCTGAATTATATTCACATATGATCTTGCTCAGTTTGCATATTCTACTCACCCCTTGACGAATGATGTACTCTAGTGGTTGCTACATATTCGTGACTTCAACGAGATCATATTTAAGGAAAGCTTACTTCCATTCATTCACGACAAAGGCCAATTTTGATTGGTGATGACAAAGAAAAGAATTCAATAAGACTTGAACCAGGAAAATTGGGAGTGTGTCAGATAGTGTATTCCACAGTTTTGAGCAAAACATTTGGCAAATAAAGTTGTCATGATGAATTCTAGGTGTAAACCCATTAAATGGAGCTAGTTTGATTCCAGAAGGAGGTTAATTAGAGTACATCATTCGTATCTGCTCTGGTCTACATCAAACATACTTGCATCTCAGCATGCATGTTTCTGTGAGATCTAATACATTCTTTTCTGAAACAAGACTATCTGCTCTGGTCTACGTGTATGAGATAAACTAAGCAATGTCATGTGAGAAACGAAAACAATCAGGAGAATGACTCGCATTACTGTGAGAGATCCTTCTTAAAGCCATGACAGTCGAAGGAGAAATGAGAGGAATCATATTACCTAGATAATCAGATTCTGAAGTGGAATGTGTAGGTGTCTCAGGAGTCGGGGTAGACCAGAATAAGAGACTTGATGTCACGAGTGGCACTGCATGCATATTCTCTCCTTTTGCCTCCTCCTCTTCCTTGTATACATTCTCAGCTTGCTTTGAGCTTAAATCCTTCCAACCGTCAGACTCATTTTCCGGCTTTTTCTTGGTCAATCCTTCCCACACAACAAGACAAGATATCGTTCCCACACGAACCAATCTCTGGCCATCACTACTCTCCCTCTCATCATACCTCCGGTTTCTGAGGAGTCACCAAAGGGTAATGTCACCTCCAGCGTGTAGTACAGTTCGAGCTCTCTAAAGGATACATCCATGCTCACAAACCGTCTCTTCTCTATTGGACTCCAACAAACATACCCCTTCTAAGTAGCAGAATAATCCAGGAAAACACACTTCACAACTTTAGGATCCAGTTTCCCTACTGATGGTTTGTTGTCATTCACAAAACATACACAACTAAAACCTTCAATAAGAGGATTCCACTATTATTATTCTTTCTACATCTTCTTTCAACATTTGACAAGAAGACTTCCAATTCAATACTCTCGAGGGCATTCTGTTGATCAATTGAGCTACTTAAAATTTTTTGCCCCACAAGTGTTTTGGGACATTCATCGTGATCATCATGTTTTGAGCTACCTCTACAAAGTGTCTATTCTTTCTCTTTGTTATTCTGTTTTGTGTTAGTGTGTATGAATATGTACTTTAGTGTTGTATTCATTAAGCTAACAAGTATTCCGCAAACAACTTTTTGGTATACTCTGTTCTATTATCAGGACTCAATGCCTTCACTACTACATCGTTTTGAGTCTGAATCGTCCTGTGAAAACCTTTAAAGATAAACACATCAATTTTGTTTCTATTCAGATATAATCAAGTAATACAAGAAAAACAAAGAATGAAAGTCGCAAAATATCTATAATAATTGATCCAAGTTCTAGAACAATGTCTCCATAGATCTGAATGCACCAAATAAAAACATAAGAACTCATATTACCAAAAATAAAATAAGATTTTCTGGTATGCTTACCAAACTCACAAGCATCAGACACAAGTTTCTGTTTATCTATCTTTTCATATAAGGAGAATACAAACGACTTAATAGATTAAATGAAGAATGTTTCATGCGTTTATAATGTAGCAGCAATACATACAAACTCTTCTCAGATCCTTCTGCTCCAACATTCTTAATCATGTATGTCTTCCTTCCAACCTTCATGCTCATTTTCCGACTTTTTCTCGGTCGATCCTTCCCACACAACATGACAAGGCATCGTTCCCACACTACCAATCTCTTACCATCACTACTCTCCCTCTCATCATACCTTCGGTTTCTGAGGAGTCACCAAAAGGTAAGGTCACCTCCAGAGTGTAGCACGGTTCGAGCTCTCTAAAGCATACTTCCATGCTCACAGACCGGCTCTTTTCTATTGGACTCCAACAAACATAACCCTTCTAAGTAGCAGAATAATCCACGAAAACACACTTCACAACTTTAGGATCTAGCTTTCCTACTGGTGGTTTGTTGTCCTTCACAAAACATTTACAACCAAAAACCTTCAATAAGAGGATCCCACTATTATCTTTTTTTCTACATCTTCTTTCAACATATAACAAGAAGACTTCCGATTCAATACTCTCGAGGGCATTTTGTTGATCAATTGAGCTACTTAAAAATTTTTGCTCTACAGTGTTTTGAGACATTCATCTTGATCATCATGCTTTGACCTACTTCTAGAAGTTGTTTATTCTTTCTCTATATTATTCTGTTTTGTGTCAGTGTGTATGAACATGTAGTTTAGTGTTGTATTCATTAAGCTAACAAATATTCCGCAAACAACTTTTTGGTATACTCTGTCTCATTATCAGGCCTCAATACCTTCACCACTACATCATTTTGAGTCTGAATCGTCCTGTGAAAGCCTTTAAAGATAAACACATCAATTTTGTTTCTATTCAAATATAATCAAGTAATACAAGAAAAACAAAGAATGAAACTCACAAAATATCTGTAATAATTCTTCCAAGTTCTAGAACAATGTCTCCATAGATTCAAATGCACCAAATAAAAACATAAGAACTCATATTACCAAAAATAACATAAGATTTTCTGGTATGCTTACCAAACTCACAAGCATCAAACACAAGTTTCTGTTTATCTATCTTTTGATATAAGGAGGAATACAAACAACTCAATAGATTAAATGAAGAGTGTTTCATGCGTCTATAATGTAGTAGCAACGCATACAAACTCTTCTCAGATCCTTCTGCTCCAGCATTCTCAATCATGGATGTCAAGACTGAGTCCATCCCTCTCTATCCAAATACCAGAGTCCACTGTTCTACGTGTTAATCCCATGCCTCCGACCAGTCCCCTTCTCTTCAAAGATCTCCTTTGGAATATCAAATGAAATAATTTTTTGAAATAACACATTTTAGTTAGAGTATAATGACACTAATGGATATAAAATTTACTGGAAAGGAAGAAACATGCAAAACATTAGACAAAGTTATATAATTTGTCCATCTCATTGTACCTTTACCAATCATTGGCTGTGTTGTACCATCAACAGTCTGAATGTTTTTTGGAATCGCTAGATGAGTATAAGAAGAGAACTCACTAGCGATACCTGTCACATATTGAGATGCATCAGAATCTACTATTCATTTTGGTGATCTTATGGTTTATATATAGGCAAAAGCATGTGTATCACGAGTACTTTTGGCTGAGTGAGCATAACTAACAGTATTCCTCTTGAATGGTGATAAGATAAATGCATTCTTAGTTATATCACCTGTCGCTTTCAACTTCCTTTTCAACATCTCCAGTAACTCGTGATTTTCATCAATAATAAACCACCATTTTTTCCCCTCATTTTCTGCTATCATCAGATTTGTCCGGTAGCTCTCTCTTTTACCCCTTGGCCCCCATGATTACAATAACATCCTCTAGTCTGTCCACGTCCACCTGTCTCTCTTTCATTGGGTGGCTTTAGGCACGCCTTGCTCAGTGTCCCACTTCTTCATAGTTGTAGGACATGCGGGTCTCCCCTTAGGTACCTGTCATACCTAAGCTTGAGGCAGCCAAAATTGATTGTATAACTGGAAGTCCACTCTACTCAGAGTGCAGCCTCATACGACTCTTCTCCTGTATCATCACTGCGATGGTCTTATAAAATGAAAGAATCGTTGCCTGAGCTTGGAGGACGGATCTCCTTCGATCAAATGTCAAGTTTAGATGAGCCAGATGCTGCATAGTCCTCATATGTGCAAAGATCCCCCGACCCCGTATCACCGCAGCTCGATATTGGTGAAAAGTGATCAAAATTTGCCCACAGTCACTCAGATCTTTGTAGTACTCTTGAATCGATCTATCACTCTAAATCACTGCCTCTTTCTCTTGTTGAATTTGAAACACCCTCATGTGGTTCTCAACTCCAGCATAAATTTCTTCAGCTTAACTCAGATGTCACTCATATTTCTAAGGTCATTCTCTGATGAGGCAATCCATGGCATCATCGAGTTGAGTATTCAATGTAAAGCAATGCATATGTGGTTTTTCTCTTCTTTCTCATCATTTTCACTCTTTGTATTTATCCTCATCAGATATCTCTCTAGTCTTTTCCCTACTAGAGCATTCTCGACTCGACGTAACCAACTTAGATATGTGGTTGGTCCATCAAGTTTTAGATCCAAATGAGTTAGATTGTGTAGGAGCACGTGCTGAGGTAGCAGTTCCTGTCGAGATGCTAACTCCTTTTATGAGCCTGACCAAGACTTTCAGAACTTCAGGATCTTTCTTCCCCTGAAGCTCCAAACCTTTAACTCCCGCACTATCTCCCTCATGACATCCTCAATTTAACTATTCTTCAGCTTTTGTCGGTCTCTCACACATGCAGAATCAAAGCTCTCTCCTTTACTGTTCTGATTTCACGCGCACTATACCTTTGCCCTACACCAGCCACTCAAAACACTCTACGACTATCCAGCAGCAGAAGGTGTCATAAGTTCAATCCTAGGGTACGCCCGAGCGCATCTTCAACTTCCCAGCTCGCTGCAATCGCTACCGTATCACTAATGTTCACGCAACATTCCATTGGCTGCCTTCCTAGAAAGATGCGGTCTCTTCGTCGCCTTCCCAGTGAGTCGCGATGGCGTCGTTGCCTTCGCAGAGAGCCTCAATTGGTTGATTGCCTTCCTAGAGAGTCCTGATCCGTTGGTTGCCTTCCTAGATCCCTTTGTTGAGTTCCTAGTGAGTTGCGATCGCGTCATTGCCTTCCCAGTGAGTTGCGATCTCGTCGTTGCCTTCCCAAAGAGCTGCAAACTCGCCGTAGCCTTCCCAACAAGCCGCGATCCGGATGTTGCCTTCCCAGTCGTGTCTGTTTTGCGATGATGAAGTAGAAGGAAGGTACACTCCCAGTGGTGGTTGCAGGCACCAATCACCACGCCAATCTCGACGACGATGGCCGGTTGCTTTGGTTGGGCCCTGATACCATGAAGAAATGAATACTTTGGTGAAAATTTTATTTCCTTCATTCATGAGTTGGGCTTATATAGAGCCTTTCAATCTTTTTACAAATAATTCCTAGACTTCTTCTATATTTCTTATTTATAATTAGACCTCTTAAAATAAAATACAAATCTCAACTATACCACATTCTTATACCCATCGCCCTTGCCCCTCCTATCTATCTCAATGCCAATTTGATTGTCATCGACAACGACAATGAGTCTGATGATATCAACACCATTTTTTGCCTCAAATCCTTGGTCACCTCTAGTGCCCAAAATCTCATCGCATGCAATAATTGATCATAATGAAGGGATGATAAGATCCCCTTCAAATACTCTTCTATAATCTTTGAAAGGGTGTTGACATTAATTGGTTGTTCGGCTGTGAAGGTTCGCAAATAGAAGAGAGTAAATTACGTTGATGATAATGAGGTTGTTTTGATTCTTAGGGCTCACAAGGACGTAATGATGCGGTTCCACTTCAAGTTGGGTGGGGTTAGGATTTTTGTGGAGAAGACAATAAAAAATGGTGCTTTGAAAGAAGGAATGTTAATTCCTAGCATTTTAAATGGCAAGCTTATGATTGCTTTTGGGAGTTTATTTATGAAAATAACAAATGCATAAAAATATTAGGCGTGCTTTTTTTTAATGTTAGAAAATAAGTAAAAACAGAACAAACTATAAATAGAAATAAAAAAAATATGAAAATAGAAAAAAAATGATCTCAATTGGTTCATTAGCTTAAAAGCTATCTTGTATGTGAAAGCAGTTGATGCTGACAAGTTGAAGCAATAAATGCTCTCTAGACGGGAAATTAGAACTCCAAGATTATTTTATACCTGGGTTTTGGTCGAGTTTTTTCAAGATAATAGTTATATTGCAACTTCAACATAAATTTTATATGGGATTCTTTTACTCAAGTGTATATCATGTTTGAAGGAAGAAATAAGTGCTACTAAGTCCAAACCTCATAAGTTGATACTTTTGTGAGAAACATATTGGGGAATTTGAAATCATGTTTGCTCACATGCTCTAGTGGCCTGATCTATTTTTAACATATAAACTTAAGCTTATGGTTGAAGATCATAGATTGGTATTTATACACCAATATTTTTTAAAAACTTTTTGATTTAAATTAAGCCCAATCCTCGCGTGTTTTAATGATCTCCCCTCTAGTGAGAGCACTCCACATCGACTATTGTTCCCCCTTGAATAGAAGCGTCATCAAGTATTATGCACCAATAACATAATCCTGTGTATTCAACATGCGAGTCAACTGGTGTTGAAACTTGCTTGACTGTGGTGGAATTAGAAAAAGGCTAATGGGAGAGAAAATATTTATACTTGTTCTCAGTCATTTGATCTGATGCCACTTATTGAGTAGGGTGAAATCAAAGGGTAATTTAAGATTAATCAGATATACTGAATGATCTAACCCATTTTCAACCCAAATGCTTATTAAGCCTATGCGTCCATGCAAATTTATATTTCAACTATCTAATGTATTGAATTAAACTCAAAGCCCATGTGCATTAAACAAAACTTTCTTAGTTTAAAATATTTTGAATTCAGGGGCAACTCATGATTTTTAAGACAAAAATTCGTAATTTAGATTTTGATATCCTTTGGTTTTTTCATTCATTATCTGCAATCCTTAATTTCATCATTTTCATTGTTTTGGTTTTCACCCAACTTTTGAGCTTCGCAAAATCTAATATGGGTAATATCTGACTTCTGTTGTGATAGGCAATATAGAAAATATCAACTTGTAAGACTTTTAGGATGCCTAGGTTTATGAGAGTTTTTTTAGGAGGTAAACTAAAGGGGAACAAGGTTTTACTAGATAAACCAGTGATTAAACATGTTTGTAGCTAAAATTTCATGCTTATTGGTGGACTCTAAAGTTTATGCATTTAAAGGGCAATTGGCCTCCTTAAATTTTTGTTAAATTCCTTATTATCATATAACATACTAAAAAAATTTCCTCCATAAGCTTAAATGCTTTATAATTAGTACATTTTTTATTTAAAAAATATTTAAAATTTTTTAAAAATAATTTATCATAAAGATTTTAATTTTCTCATTAAATGTAAATATATAATAATATTTTTTTAATAACAAAAATTTTAAGAAAATACATTTATATAAATAATAAGTAGAAGCCAATATACCCCGTGCTCCCCCCGGTAGCACATTTGTACATTTTAAGCATGCCATTGTTGGCAGGCGGGGCAATATATATAGACACACACACACACACACAGATATATGTGTGTGTGTGTGTGTGTCTTAGTGAGATATATATATATATATA
>JXCR01128414.1:0-26422 GCA_002079205.1 Phalaenopsis hybrid cultivar | reverse complement strand
ATATATATATATATATATATATACATACATACATACATATACATACTGGATATGTATGTATGTATACATACATACATATATATATCTATGTATGTATATATACATACATATACATATGGTATCATGGAGCCGCTCCGCTCGCCGTTCTGCTTTGCTAGGGTTCCGCCTCATGGCGAATCCTAGCGTCCTTCGGCTTCGGGATTTACTCGCGTCTTCTGCTTTCATACGCGGTGTCTCGCGTTTGCGTTCGCGTCTCGTCTGCGACAGTGTTGCGTCTTCGTGCCTGCGTCTCGTCTGCGACAGAGTCGCTCCCTGTTCGCGTCTCTTCTGCGACAGAGCTGCTCGACACCTTTTTGCTTTTGCTGCGTTTCATTTGCTACAGAGCCGCTCGGCAGCTCGTGCGTCTCCTCTGCGAAAGAGCCACCCGGTCTGCTCAGCTCTGCCTCTGACGTCTGCGACAGAGCCGTTCGACACTCGTGCAACTTCTCATTGTGTTGCAGGTTGGCACAGGCTGCGGTAATGGCCTCAATGCATTCCTACGTCGCCGCCCTTGCCGGTGATAACCTCGCCAAACCCTCCTATGCTACAGTGGTTCACAAACGCAGCTCCCTTTTTCACCTAGCAGATATTTCGACATTCCCGTAGATTTATCATGATTCTGTTGCAGGAAATGACGATTGCAATATCATAAAAAAAGTAGAGAAAAAGGCGGACAAACCAACAATTTTTTTTCTGAAGTTGAAATTTCAACTTGTGCAGGAAAATACAAATTTACACTAGTTGGAAAGGTTACCCTAAGATGGAGATCATCAGGAAGGTTTTTGAAGATTTCAAACTGGTTAGGAATTGATAGGTGAGTCATTTCGACGGAAGACATGTTATGATACAACTGAGCACAAAAAATGATTACACGAGGATTTTCTCAAAGAAATTCATCACAATTAAGGGCAAACATTTGAAATTGCTCAAATGAACCCCCAATTTTGATTCCAGTCAAGAACCCCTAATTGCACTTATCTGGTTCTCATTACCTGAACTCAAGCTACGTTTCTTTGACCTACTTATCTTATTGCAATTGAGACTATTCTTGGAAAAGCTTTGCAAGTAGACTTACCTACAATTTATTTCTCAAGGTCCTCTATTGCCAGAATTTTGATTGAACGAGATATTACACTCAGATGTAGAAGAAGTCTGACTTGGATCTGCTCACAATGGTTATTGACAAAAAATATTTATGGAATAAAAATCATACTACTGCAAGCACTGCAAGATGTTTGGACACCCGTAGGAGAAATGTTTCAGATTGCACCCACAATTGAGAATCAATAGTTAAAAGCAGGAACACACTATCAATAGTTAAAAGCAGTTAGAAATGACTTGGATCTGCTCATAAAAGTTTCAGATTTGAACGCGCTCCCAATAAACCTGATGACAGTCAACCTGAGGAGGGAATCACCACAAGACAGTAGTCTGCCCCTGGGATTTCTTTTCCTGACCATACTTCAACGGATAATTTTCGAACTGAAAATCAGGATAGTCTCGCAGCCTCTATTTAGGAAGCATCAGATGCAGCGGTAACAATTCACACTTCATATACACTAGAACCTATCGTGGTGGCAACAACTATCTTTCCTCCTACTACGGTGCTAACATCAAATCAGATCGAGGATCACATGAGCCAGTCTTCAAATGAAGAATGACAGGTATACACTTCTCGGCGGAAGAAAAAGGTTGGGGGATCACTCCAACTTGGAAACTTAATAGATGATACTTTGGTGACTCCTGACAATGACATAACTCTTCAAAGTTTGTTATCTGGTTCCGTTTCTAAAACTAGAGGAAGAGACATGACTAAACTGGCTCGTTCTAGCTACTTGTTTTCTGCATGTTTTAAATTTGTTTTGCATTTTATTGAGTCTATATGTATCTTTTTGTTGGGGTATTACTGTACCTGTATCGTATGGTGGGGTGCCTCTTTTGGGCTCTTCTCATACAATCTTTATGTATCTTTTTCTATTTCAATAAAATCAGCCCTTGAACATTNTATATATATATATGTATATCCCTCTTGCATATGTTCTATGGGTTTGGTTAAGACGTATGATATCACTTGTATTGTTTTTGAAGGGCTTGAGGAAGAGAATTTATCATGTGAAAGATGTGAAACTGATGAAGCTTATGGTATAGTGAGTTCATATGATTATTTTTTTCTTATTGTGTCTTTTGATAAACATTTTTAAAATTGCACGTAATCTTTTGCAAACACTACAAAAAGAAAATAAAAAAAAAATCTTGAATGTGATACATTTATGATCAACTACATTTAAAAGAAATTTAAGAGAAACAAGATATTCTTTATTCCAACGAGTAAAATTATTTTGTGAAAAATGGAATATATGTATTCAAGATATGAATGCTTATTACTCTGGAGGTTAATGACACTCTCCTTATTAAGATCATTTAAAAGTGGATATATATATATATATATATTAGATATACATTTACAATAGATAATAATAGATTTAAAGATTACATTGTAGATTTATTAATTCTTAATTTTGCATTGGATTCTCGAGATTAATACTGAACATTGAAAATTGATAATATTTTTCATATTGCAATTAAAATTTATCCAAAAAACTTTACAAATACAGAAAAATTACACTTAAAAATTTAATTTGAGCATTTTAAAATTAAAGCTCATCTTAATAAATTTTTTTATCCAAATCTCTCAACATTGTCTGATTTATGTCAAATGTTGGTTAAGACAAAAAAATTAATCATGTAGTCTTTTGCTGATGGTTTGATTAGATCAATCCTAACATCGTCTATTTCGACAAAAAACTAAATGTTTATTTTTTAGCTTTAAAGATTGTCAAGACAAGGTTATAAAATAAAATCTAAAATATTTTTTTTCCTAGTTTAATTATAACATATATATATTGAAAAGAATATTGTAATGAGTTTCGATGTATAATCACTTATTCATTTTATTTATTTTTTTTATTTTGATGTATAATCAATGATTGCTTATTTAATACAAAAAATAAGTGTCGTGAATAATTTATATTGGTATGATAATGATTACATTAAAAAAAGTATTTTTTTATTCTATAAGTTATTCTTATTTATTTTATTATTTCATCGTATTTATTTATTATTTATTTAAAAAAAAAAAAAGGGGCTTTTACATACATAGCACTCAAAACTTTCATATTTACCTATTTCACACTAAAACTTTCCTAATTACAAATATCATATGAAAGTAGCACTTATTATCTCCTTTTAATAGTCAAATCCATTTTTTCAATCCATTGGTAAAGTGTTATGTGTGTAAAAATGAAACTTTGGGTGTGAGATATGTAAATTCATGACAATTTGGTTCTATGAATGCAATTTTCTCAAAAATTAATTTTTATTTTGATTTATTTTAGTTGATTTTTATTTCACTTTTCTCCCTTTAAATTTTGATTCCGCCACTAATTTGAGTTGTGCAAAATTTAATGTGGATAATATGTTGCTTAGATTTTATTGCGAGAAGTAATTGTACAAAATGTAAAACTTACTAAAATTTCTAGGATATATATGTATAGATTTGTGAGAATATTGTTTGGGAGTAAACTTGAGATAAATTAAAGTTGAGCCAAATAAACCAATGATCAAATTCATTTTCAAAAGGGTATGTATAAGATCTACAAGTTTACTTTAGTAGCAAACAATATAGAACAGAGAAGATACATGAATTAGGGAAGAAGAGACTCAAGAGTTAACCTAGAGAGTATCACCTGCTATTCATCTTTTCCCATTTCATTTAATGCATAGCTATAAGTATATATAATAGAAAATAGAAAGTTCTGGATACATATGTCTCCCTAGCCAATTAGTTAGGATATGGTCGAGCTCCTCCTTTAGGGACCACCTGGGTTGATGATTGCCGAGAGTGGCATTGTGTTGCTAAGACCCTATTGCAAGCTGATGGGTCGTGGAACAACTGTCAGTCTGGTGCTAAGTTGCTGAAGTGTATGTTTGGAGAGAACTTTGGTAAGAATGTCAGCCGTTTAATCATGCAAGTGAATGTAGTCGATCCATAATCATAGATAAAATGATAATCGATCTCTATAAGTTTTGTGTGTGCGTGGAAAACAAGATTGTTTGCTAGAGATCGATGAGATGTTGTCACAATAAAGTGGTGTCGGTTGCTTCATGTCAATACTAAATTCTTGAATTAGCCTGCGAAACCATATAATGTCTGTAGTTGCTGTAGCTAGTGTTCGATACTCCGCCTTAGTCGAAGAACGCGCCATTGTGGATTGTTTCTTAATTGTCCACGAGATTAATGTGTCACCAAGGAAAAGCACACACCTGTGGTTGATTTGGGGTCTAGGTGGTCACCAGCCCAATCTGCATCCACATATGAGCGTAATTGGAGTCTTTTGGTCAAATATCCAAACCAAAGTGCCTTTCTAGTATCTTAGGAGATGTATGAGCGTTTTGTAGTGGGTTTTTGTAGGAGAGTGCATATGTTTACATAACTAGTTGACAATATATGCGATATCCGAACGAGTTACTGTAAGGTATAGGAGGGAGCCTATCATTTGACAATAAAGGGTGGGGTTATGAAAAGCTGTACCTAAGTCCGAAGAGGCCGAGTTGTCGACCGACATAGGTGTGTCGAGTGGTGAGCAGTCCTTCATTCCAGCATTAGAGAGAATTTGTACGTGTACCTCTATTGATTGAGATGATATGAACTTGGTGATTTTTGAATTTGAATTCCAAGGAAGCATCCAATTGTTCCAAGATGTTTCAGTTGGAATGTAGCAGCCAGAGTTTCGGTTAAGGCCGAGATCGCACTAGGATCATTTCCCGTAATGAGAATATCTTCCACGTAGATGAGAACAAACATTTGAATGTCATTTTGATGATATAGGAGTAGAGAAGGATCAAGTTTGTTGAATATAAACCCTGTTTGTTGACATAAATTTGAGAAAGTAATAAACCACTGTCTTGGAGCTTATTTTAGGCCATCTAGTGATTTTCGGACCAAACATACATGATTTGGAAATTGTGGATATTGGAATCCCGGAATTTGTTTCATGTAATTTTTCGCATCAAGTTTTCCATCGAGAAACATATTTGAGATGTACTAATTGTGATGTAGAGTGATCGTGATGAATCTTTGGCAGTTTGGCACCGGGCTAAAGGTTTCATAGTAATTTACTCCAAATTCTTGCTTGTGACCTAGGGCAACTAGACGGGCTTTATGCCGTATGACTTTACCACATGAGTTCAATTTTGTTGTATATATCCAGCGAGAACCGAGAATTGGTTGATTAGGAGGAGCTGGAACTAATGCCCATGTGCCTTGTCGCTGAAGTGTGGTTAGTTATTCTGCCATTGCATTCCGCCAGTGAGGTAAATTGGATGCCTGGGTGAAGCATGTTGGATCAGGTGTCTATTGGATTTGGTGGAGAACATTTAATTTCTGAATTGGTTTCAGGTTCCCAGTTTTCATTCGAGTGAGCATGCGTTAGTAGGGGCACGTCGGGTAGGTGATTGTGGTGTGGTAGACTCAGTAGAAGGATTAAGTGGTCCATTAGAGATGTTAGGAGGTGGAGGAGGTAGTGGGCAGGAATGTTCAACCGCAAGTTGCAAGAGTGTTGGGGGTTGTAGAAAGTATAGGATGGAAGGTGGGTGGGATTGGATGAATTATTTTGTTGGAGTGAGGATGAGGTTTGAAGAAAGGGAAAGGTTTTTCATCAAACACCATGTGTCTTGATATTATGATTTTATTAGTAGTGGGATTATAGCATTTGTAACCCGTGTTGTAGGGAATAGCCAAGAAAAATGCATTGTAATGATCGCATTTCAAATTTTTGTTTGGTTTGAGATTTTCTCCATGGATAACAAGCACTTCCAAAAACATGAATGTGACTATATGACGGTGGAGCTTGTTGTAGACGTTTGTATGGGGCTATGTAGTTTGTGGTTTCGGTAGGTATCCTGATTTATGAGGTGAATGGATGTTAAAAGACCATCTGTCCAGAATTTGTAAGGGGTGTGGGCTTGATGTAGAAGATTATGAGTGTTATCCGTAATGTGTCTATGTTTGCATTCCACCACCCCGCATTGTTCAGGTGTGTAGGCGCAAGAATATTGATGAAGAAGGCCTTTGGTGGTGAGGAATTGATTTAGATTGTAGTTGTTATATTTGCCACTCCCATCAAAACGAAGTATTTTTATGTTGGTATTAAATTGATTTTGGAAAGGAATAATGGAAGTTGCGTTATCATTGGTGTTTGAGATTTGGAGTGCATGAAAAATACCCAATTGAAGTAAGAGAAATCATCCACAAATGTAACATAATATGTATAGCCTTGATAAGAGGGGATTGGGGATAGACCCCATACATCACTATGTATAAGCTCTAATAATTTGTGATTTTGTCTATAGACGATACAAAGGACCATTTGTGACTTTTGGTAATATTGCAAATGCTACAAAAAGTTGGAGGAGGGAATATGAAGTGAATGTTATTTAGATAGCATTTGTGGTTGATTGACATCTGAGGTGAAGTGTGTCATTGCTCGGGAGTCTAGGATCCTCTCTTTGGACATAGCCGTGAGGGCTTGAGGATGAACCGTGGGTTGGTATTCAAGATTTGTTCGGCGCCAACATATGAAAGCAGAATGCTCAGATTTGTTGCAGATTTAGCATATAATGGAACAGTTGGATTGTTTACCTCCACAGGATCCATTTGTATATCCTCCTTGTTGGGTTATATTGGATTCAGCCTCTACCTTTGCCTTGGAATTGAACTCGTCCCCAGGAAGCTGTGAGTGCTATTTGTGTTTGTTTGGATGCCTTATGTTTGGCATTTTCCGTTTGGAGATTGATTTTGTCGCTACATAGTAACGAATAGAGATCCTTAAGTGCTATGGGTTGAAGCATGGTATAGATAGATGTCTTGAATGCATTATAGGGTGGTGGAAGCACATTTAGATTATAGAGAATAACATCCTTGTTATCTAGGTGAGATCCGGCAGCATGAATCCGATCTACCAGATTTGGGATGGTTGAGAGGTATTGTTGTATTTTATTATCTTTCATAGTGATGTGATGCAATTCATTCTTCAGCTGTATGACCCGTGGGCAATTTGTAGGCTATATTCGCCTCTCCAAAGTACTCCATATTGCTGCGGTAGACTGTAAATGAAAGATATGGGTGAGCACAGTAGGACTAACGAGAGAGTAGAGAGGTGCTGTGAGATTTTGATCAAGCAACTTCCATAGATAGAATTGTGGTATCTCCAGTGTTATCACTGTCACCTTGGAATTGGGGTGGGCAGATGCAACTTCCATCCAAAAATCCAGAAAACTCATTTGCCTAAAAGTTTTCAGTACTTATGCCTTCCAAATGTGATAAATGTCGGCAGTGAGTTGGTTTCGGGTGAGGTGTTTGAGATGAGAATTCAATAACTTTAGAGCAGGCGGAATGTTGATGGTAGGGGTATTGTGAAAAGGTGATTGGGAATCTGAGACTATAGATTCATTCATCTGTAGGGGAAGAAGAAGATTTACCCTAAATTTGAGAAACGAGAGAATTTCCCAGGTGCACTGCTCTGATACTTGTAAAACAACATGGAATAGAGAAGAAGATACAGGAATTAGGGAAGAAGAATACTCAAGAGTTAACTTGAAGAGTATCACCTGCTATTCATCTTTTCCCATTTCATTGTAATACATAGCTGTAGGTATATATAATAGAAAACAGAAAGTTCTGGCTACATATCTCGTCGTAACCGAATTAGTTAGGATATGGTCGAGCTCCTCCTTTGAGGACCACCTGGGTTGATGATTGCCGAGAGTGGCACAGTGCTGCTAACATTAGTATTTCTACATTAATATATTTTGTAACTATTCGATATGAAACTATAGCCAATCTCACGTGCCTTAACAACTTTGTTTAGCTAGAGTTTTGAGATTAAATGGCCTAGTTTCTTGATGTTTGCAGTCATTTCCTATGCGCTAGATTAAAGCTTGGTATAATCGCAGGGCCGTTTTTGAAGTCAATTATATTTAGAAAGAAGAAAGAGCTAGAGCTTGAAGTAATCTGGAAAGTTATAAAGATTGCGGTTGCTTTCATACAATCTGCATATGTGATATTGAGGCTAATTTTGCATAGATTAGGCTTCATTAAATAACTGAGCACAAACCAATAAAAGGCTGACTGCATGATTGGTAATGGCTGAAGTCATATGGTATTAGTTAAAATAAGGTGAAGCACTAGATGTTAATGTAATATAGATTTTTTTTTTGTTTCAAGTAATGTAAGTTAGAAATAAATAGCTCGTTTTGCACTCAATAAAAGTAATGAAAAATATGCTTCATTAAGCTACCACCAAATAGTTGAGCTTGCATTCACGGTGACTTCTACTTTCAATCTCTTGTTTCACACTAATCTGGATTCCGTTTTGCAAAATTCAGATTCTCACAGTTGCTTTTGAATAATATACCTATGTTTTATTCTTCTAATTTCTATTCAAAATTCTCATCATGAATAGGATGAACTGGAGAAGCTGGGGAAAACTGAAAAAGTATCAGCAGCAGTACAAGAGTATGTGTACGACCTATCACTGCAACCTTCCCTATATTTTTCCTTTTTTTTTGTTTGTTAATAATCTGAATTAGTTTTGCTAGAGTTCTAATGTACACCAAAACATTGAACTTTTTTATTTTCAGATTGTTGCAGAAGATAGAAACTAACCCAGAGCCCCTTCTACCAATGTAGAATTGCAGACAAATTTTTCCTTTTCATTTCTTTAAGCTCTCATAGCTTTTTCTCGTTTGCTCAGTCTAGATTTCTCCTCTTGCAGAACGCATGGGCCTGTAAACCCATCCTGGGACAGGTGGTTTGAGGGGCCTCAAGACTCACGTCGCTGCAGATGCCCGATTCTCTGATCTGCTGACTTTTAAAGAGTTTTAAAAGGTGTTTCTGATCATTTCTTTTGATACTTTATTAAACAACGGTGGGTCTTTTCCTTTGTTTTTCTTTTTTATTATTATAGTTTTTAAAATTTTTTTAATGTAAATATTATATTTCTAAATGAATACTGCATGTGGCGGAATCAGGCTGGAGCAAGNAAATTTTTTTAATGTAAATATTATATTTCTAAATGAATACTGCATGTGGCGGAATCAGGCTGGAGCAAGGGTAATTTGAAAATTTACAAGGTGAGCTGAACACCCATAGTGTTGTTATATGTAACGGCTAACGCATTACAATGTAATTTAATGTATGACTGTTCAGAATGTCTAATTCGATTGTCTCCTTTGATACAATTGCCTCATTTCCCTTTAATTGGGTCGTCTATAATGCTTAATTTTGGTTTTTCCTTTTTAATAAAATTATTCTGTAAATTTAGAGCTCGTATAATCAATGCTTTTGAACTATGTATGT
Organism: Phalaenopsis hybrid cultivar; assembly: GCA_002079205.1. Lineage (NCBI taxonomy): Eukaryota > Viridiplantae > Streptophyta > Magnoliopsida > Asparagales > Orchidaceae > Phalaenopsis > Phalaenopsis hybrid cultivar. The sequence continues at coordinate 16,965 of JXCR01128414.1, read as the reverse complement.
ATTACGTGATAATACACAATAAAGGCGAAATGCATGTGTATGTACATTTTCAGCCGGAAGATTTACCTACATACCACTTGATTCTTATGCATTTTCATTGTGTAAGTGCTAGGACGTCTCCTAAAAGTGACGTGCTGAATGATCTGAATACAGTGAAAAGTGTGCAAGGGCCGCTACACCAGAGCATAGGTGTAGTATCAAATTAGTAAGGTTCCTATATTATGGATGGATGTGGGTAAAGAAGTTTGTCCATCAAACTAATATTAGGATAGAATCTTGAAATATTGGTACACTTACTGATAAATTAATGGAAATAGTTGATATTATGATTCATAGAAAGAGAAACATCTTATGTGTTCAAGAAACTAAATGGGTTGGAGAAAATGTTAAGGAGATTGATAACTTGTGTTTTAAATTTTGGTATTTAGGTAAGAGTCACACTAGAAATGATGTACGTATAATTATAGATAAGAGTTTGAAAGATAATGTTGTAAAAATTAATAGAATTGGAAATAGAATTATAGCCTTTAAAGTTATTGTTGATATTAAGATTTTTAATGATATACGTGTTTATGCTCCACAAGTAGGTTTAGATATAGGTTCTAAAGATAAATTATGTAATGACTTGGAAGATTTAATGATACCTCATGAAGAAAGAATTTTTATTGGAGGAGATTTAGGGTGTGTTTGGGATAGCTTTTTTGCAGCGGTGGCTTTTGCAAAACGCCATCACTTGTTTAGAAAGATCATTCCCACAACATTTTGTAAAACTCCGATATGATTTTACTATTAGATGCGGATCGCGGGTAGGACCCCGCGATCCATGATTAATATTGTCGAAAGTCGACTACTGCCCCTCCATCTCCATTGCCCTGATTTTGCAACAAGTGGTGAGTTGATCTCGCACGTAGCAGCACTCGGTCTCCATCTTCGGCAATCGTTCTCGCAGGTAACCTTTTTTTTCCTCCTCGATCCTCTGTCGCTCCTCTGCTCTGGTTTGTTGAATTCTTAAAGAAAAGTGCCTATAGTCATCATTGAGAGTTTTCTTAAGCGACTTCTGTCATTTAAGATGTAATTAATTATAAGAGTTTATCTTTATAGGGAACTAAAGAACCCGAGTAATATAAATCTTACTTAATCTTCAATATTAAGCAGAGGAACTTGTTGATCAATACATAAAATGTTTGCAGACAAAATGAATGTCATGAAATCTTTCGAGTTCATTGTCAAATAATGTGTCTATTTTTTAGGAAAGGTGCATTTGATTGTGGTGATGTACTAAGTTATTTAAACTTTTTAAATGTTTAAGTTCTTGTTAGTCTCCTATTTTCAAAAATTAAAATAATAATTTCCAAATCAAAATTATATATATTAAATTAAGTCAAAATCATTCTAAAAAATATAGCAATCGACAATTTCTATTGACTCTGCTAGGGACTAGTTTCTCACTCCATTATGATCAGGAGGTTTTGTCTTCATTCATCGGTAATGTGTCCATGTTTGTCATGGTTTGAATTACCAAATCTTTACTCTAGTGCCTTCCATTTAAATTTCAAAATTAAGCAATGTCCGTTAACACTATAACATTAGCAAAAATCTGAAAATTACACTCCAAATTTTGAAAAATAAAGACAAGGTAAGGCAAAAACTTCAAAAAAATAAAAATACAAAACAAAAATACACATAAATACAATTTAAAATAAAAAAAATGCCAAGTTCACAAGACAACCTTTGATTTTAGTATTTGTACTAGAAATATATGGAATTGGCTGTTAATGATTGGAAATTTCCAAATAACGACCATGATTGCATCATCGAAGCTAATTTTCATATTCACTAGAGGACTCAACCTTCCTCACGACAAAGTTGCACTCAACCAAGGAATAATGATCAAGTTTGGAGCTGGCTTCGATGAAGTTGAAGTCATACTCGTGATGGCGCCCTACGTTATGAAGACTGCACCACCGGAAGTAGCATAACCTGCAATTGAGTATGACTTGAACTGAGAACATGAATTTCTCATTATTAGGAAGTCTAAGATCAGGACCCCTGTTAATTTGTGCCCTCGTACCTATCAGAACTATCATTCCTAAGAAGAAGAGAGTTGTCACCCCTACTGACACTAGATTTGATATTATCGCGCTGATGCATCTTCTGCCAAAAGGAAAGAGATTTTTTATGGAGAAGATTCATCTGATGTATTTGCTCCTCCGCCATTAGTGTTTGAAGTTGGTTCCAATTTGAGGATCATGACGTTGACTAGTTCGCAAAAGAAGAACCGTAGCCACTAGATTTTGAAGGTCATAAAAGCCAAGGCTACAAAGTTGAACCTGACCAAGGCAACTCCTCAGCTAGAGGAAACTAAAGTACCTGAAACTTCACCTCTCCTCAAAGGGAGCAGGTTTCATCTGTTGCCCGCTACTACTGGAGAAGCAAGCATCTATAGAATTTCTGCTACATTGCCACCACTTCATGGTCATTACGAGGAGAAGAAAAAAACCCACACCTCTCACTCGAGTCCATTCTGTTTTTGAGAAGCCAGTCATGACAAATTGTTGTTCTGTCACTGAGTTGTTGAATAGAACGGGATGTGTCGTATCACCATAAATGAAAACTAAGTTCTTAAAGTAGGATAAGTCGTCAAACTATTTTAGAGGTCGGTAGGAGCACCACCGTCTCGTATTCCCGCCATGCTTCGTCTGAGAGTCCGTAGTGTGGTCGTTGCCACCGTCATACATACTTCTACTGTTGTCACGAGGCCCATAAAGCACAGATCGATCAAGTCTCACCAGGATCCGAGGGTACCACCCACTGTTGTTTATGAAAAACCCCAGAGATGAATAATGGAAAAAGACCAGTCATTACCGTACCTTGTCCACAAACTAGGGAGCACACTTCCTTTCAACATGTCGATGTCTCTACTAATACATCCCAACTCAAAACATTAACATCGAGAAAAAAAGTTTGGGTTCCTAGGGTCGCCCGACCAGTACTTCCAAAAAAGTCAGGGGAACACTCTCTTGAAATGGATCATGAGTCTGATACTCTGACCGTCACCGTCCCAACTGCTTTAGAACCCATCACGGAACAAGAAGATCTTTAGAAAGGCTCGATCAATATCAAAATAGTTAAAGGGAAGATAGTCAATGTTAAGTTGGGAAAGCTTAAACCTGAGATTACAGAGCTGGTGAAGGAACAAGAAATAGATGTCGATGATGAGGATTATGATATATCAGATTACATGGATGAGGAGTTTGTTGTGATCAACATTGTTGAGACAAGATCCACATCATCTTCATGTGATGCTCTACCAACGACTAAGGAGAATGCCACATATGAGTAGCAAATCCAATAAAGGGACGAGCAAATCAGCCGTCTGGAAATGAAAGTTAAAGAAATGATGACTGTCATGATCACTATTCAAGGACAATCACAGTCATAATAGATAGAATTTTTTGAGGTAAACCAACCAGAGATTGTGCACATCACTAAAGAAAGGAAAGAAGTTCCTTTCGATAACAAAGATGAGCCGTTGAAGACAGTTTAGCCCAGAACATGTACCGAAAAAAGGACATCAAGCAGATGGTTGAACATAAGTAAGGGAAGCCTTAACTCATTCATAAGGAGGTGAGTTGGTTTCAAGGGGTAGGCCCTAACAGAGAAATTCAATGTCATGTCGTATCCTAAGGGCTTCGTACCACCAACCTTTACGACTTTTGAAGGGATAAGAAACCCCAACAACACGTTACACACTTCCAAGCAAGCTGCGGCAACGCGAGGGGTAACAAGACATTATTATTTCGCCAGTTTGTGATCAGCCTTTTAGGGATTGCATTTGATTGGTATGTAGAGCTGCCCAATGGATTGATCAAGACATTTGTCGAGTTGAAAAGTTAGTTTGTAAAGAGGTTCGCCGGAGCTCAGCACTGTGTCACCATATGAGATCTTGTGGTAGAACGTTAGAAGTCCACGAAGACTTTGGTAGAGTATATTCTATGTTGCAGGAATTTTAGCACGGTGTGAGCCATAGTTACAAGAATAACACGCGATTGAAATCCTACTTAAGAGTATCCACAATCCGGTGGCTTTCGTGCTTAAAGGACTTACAATTAAGTCGTTTGAAAAGCTACTCAGTAAGGCCAGTGGCCTACAAGAAAAGGTTAAAAACAATGAATTTTTATGAAAGACTGAACAAATGAGGCCAGTGAAGACATTTGAAAAGAGGTCGGAGATAGTGACAATGATCGACAAAGGAAAACAACCAATTTAGACTTAGACTGAGACGAATCAAATGTCTGACCAACCTAGTCAGTAGTCGTTTCGGTAGAACCAATACAGAACAGAAGGAAGATAGGTTTCATCAATGGTAGATCGGTTGAACGGAGTGTACTCCTTTAAGGATGAAGCAATAGCAAAAATGTTACAGAACTTGATCAAGAAGCCAAAGTTTAGATTGTCATAGCCAAAGAAATAGGGGGAAGCTGTAAGAAGGATCACCCCAACTATAGTCCGTACTATAGATTGCTTGGGCAAACCATAGAGGGCTGCTTCAGATTTAAGGATTGGCTCAAGAGGAATTTTGAGAGGAAATATAATTATTACAAAAGAAATTTTGAAAGAACCTCAAAGAGATTACGTCATAATGATTTTGGTCGAGACAATCACTTCGATTGATCTATTAGCAATAGAAGATGAATAAAACACAGTTTGGACCAAATACTCTAAGAAGATACTGGATCAGATTCAAGATACTTCAGTGCAAGCCTCTGATCAGAGTTAGCAAGTTGTTGAGCCAGTACTAACGATTAAACAAGAGAAGCCGCCGCAAGAGGAGATTAGGAAGAAGGAGAGCATGGATAAAGAAAAAACCCATAGTGCAAATGGTGGAATAGAGGTTGCCTCTGTTAGATTGGTTATTTTAGATTTAGGGGAGAACCCCCTTAAATCATTGACTCTGTAAGATCATTTTTATGTCCCTGCGGAGTCTTATAATTCCAAGTGGTACGATTTTGGCTACTTTTTGACTGTCTTTAGTGATGACGTAACTGACCACAATGAATTTAAATCCGATTTTGTTTCCCAAAAATCTTCAAATCATACAAAATTTCAGTACTGCAATAATGAAGGTGAAGAAGACATCAGTAACATCAACCACTACAGTTCACAAAATGAAGAATTAGTTCTCAAGTGTGAAGGAGCGCAGATCACAATCAACTTGGAATTTTTTTATTTTGAATCAACTCGAGGAGAATCAGCAATGATGTTAGGAGAGGCACTGATACATCTAAAATATATAGTGTTTTTATACACAATTTTATATCTATTTTTGAGATATTACGCTTTAATGAAAGGTATTTATGTATTTTTATTTCAGGTACAATCAAATGAATGAAAAATGCTAAAAGGAGTGAAAAATGATCAAATTTGGAGCAAAAATGAAGAATATGCAAAATTGAACTGAGGCCCCTAAGCACCAGAGGCTCGCTTTTAAGCGTCGGGTACCCCACACTTAAGCGTCAGAAGCTCATTGAATTTAAATGAAATTTTGAAGAGGTGTTTTAAACAACCCTTGGTAAAAATATGGGAAATAGCCCATGGACATGAAAATTCTTTCAATTGGCTTTCGAAAGGAGGAACTTCTAGAAGATTCATTTAATGTAGACACATTTTGAAGAGACACCAAGGCAACTTTTGGATTTTTATTAAAAGAGACTTGGTTCATTAAAAGAAGAGACCAACCATCAGCCATTCGAGCCATCATTCATCCAAGTAACTGCCGCCGCCATCAGTTGCTTTATTTTTATTTTAAGTGTTAGTTTGCATTGTGAGTGAATGAAGGGAATTCAAATGAACTTCAAGACATTTGGTGGAGAGGAATTGAGATAAGTGTTTATCTTTATAACTACACTTGGTTTTAATTTAGATTCTTGTTTGTGTGCATGATTTTTACTTTTAAACTCATGTGAGGTTGTGTTTTTTCCATGGATTCCGAGTAGTTTTCTTTATCTTTTTTCTTAAAATGTTAAGTAAATAAGTATTTAAAGGAAGTTGTGTGAAGTATTTGACTTCAATGTTGGAAAAAGTTATGATGATTTAAAATATTGCACTTCAATTACTTCTTGATTTGACCAATTCAGATGTTAATACCTGTTGTGAGACAATGTAAGATCCGAGATGATATTGTCTTAGTCAACAAATGGTTAAAATCACATATTGATTTCATGAAATGATATAGTGTGGGCACTATTTCTGTTAGAAAGTTGCCCGTAAGAAGCTGTTGGTCACCGAAATCGAAATCTCATCGCCCGCTTTGGAAGGACATTTAATTCACACACACACACACACACACACACACACAGTTTAAAAAAAAAAATGAAATCAAACTGGCCCCATATTTTTCATAGTGTAAATGAAAGAGCACTATACCTCAAACCCGGTATCTATCCCGAAGGATAAACACAAGACTTGAGGATGAGACTCGATCAAATAAACTGAGAAATATATGACATCTGTTTGGTCTGTGAAATCATTTTATTTGCCGATAATTTACCCTATTTAATATGAAGAATTAAATAAGGTTTATATTAAGCTGGGTTCGGACGAGCTTCCTATAAGAGCAAGCCCCTATAGTTAATTACATCATAAATGAACGAAGTCTTCTAAGAGAACTCTCGATAAAAATCAAGAAATTTTATCTTCAATGAGTTCAAAAGGATAAGACTTTTCAACGAGATCGGACAAAGAGATGTGAAGGGGGTATGAGTCAAATTTGGAGCATTTTGTTGTAGAGTTCAAAGGAGGAAGAACTAGAGGATGTCAGAGATCCGGAGGAGAACCTTAGTGCTTCCCAAGCTATCCTATTGTTTGGCTTTAGTTTTAAGGAGAAATTATTTCAGTATTTTATCCTGCAGATTTTATTTGTTTAGGCTTACATTTGTGTGAAACAATCACACAAATAACCTGAAAGATGTGAGAATTTAGGTCGTGACAGACGACAATTTCAAAATCCTAAGACGAGTTAGGGCTTATATTGTATAGCAGAGCTATACAAATGCCTAAAGATGAGTTGAGGATTTATGTTGCATAAGCAAACAACCTCAAAATCCTATGACTTGATTGTTTAAGTTTAAGGAAGGAAATTGGTTTAGCTGGGGAAGACATATTTTGCTATTGAAAATGGCTGTGTTGCCCATCGTGCTAGCTCCAAGCTCATTGCCGTGACGATTTTAAGTTTTCTAGGGTGTAAAGTTATGATGTTAAATCAGGTGGTCATATGGTTGTAGTTCTTTAAATGTTATGGGGGGTGTTAAAGTTTATTAAAGCAACACCGGTTATGATCCTACGGTTCCCTCGTTCCAATATCACTATTTTCTGTTAGATTCACTTAGTCAAAATCAATTTACTAAGCTCAACTTAATCAGTTCCATAATTTCATTTAGATCGTGGGAAGCCTCGTTAGCAACCATAGGTTACCTCCTCCGAGGGATTCCCGATCATCCGATAGAGATCTTAATTTAGTTGTAGTTGTTGTTTTGTGATGTTTGTGATTAAATTTTGAATTGTCTTACATTTTGAATGTTGTGGTCGTGAGTTTTATCTTAATTGATTTTAATTTAATTTTAGTTTTGGTTTAGTGGCTATCCTAGCAATTTTTGTTTTCATGCAGGGTGGCTTTGTTGTTTAGCATGCAAGTTTTGTAAGCATAAAAAATACAGTATGAAAGTACAAGAAAGACGACTCTGTAAACTAATGAAAGCGTATCTGACGAGTCTTATCGTTCCATCACCTGAAACTCAAAATGCATGTGAGAGCATTTTGTATAAAGCAAAAAAGTAAGGCTTTAGTGATCTGCCCAACCCTAGGTCAATCTTGGTGGGTCCCTATTAGTTTGATTAAGGATGATTTTTATTAAGCAAAACATTTTAAGTTTAGTAGACCTTTGAGGTATCTAACAGACCTAGAGAAGGAAGTAGGTCCATGCTTCCCTCTCACTGCTTGGTGAAATCTCTCAACCTCTTTTTAAACTTATTATGTTGCTTAATAACCCATCCCTTAAATAGTTTTAATGCTCAATGAACATTGATGTTTCAATTAGCCCTAAGAGTAGGGTGATTATCACTTATAATTTAATTTGAAGATTATGTGGGTGAAGACCCTTAAAGGGGCAAGTTAATGTTATCAAGACACTTAGCCAAATTTTTGATTTGGGCTTGTAGTGTTTTAAAGGTGTTCAATTTTTAATTATGTTCACTTTTCTAATCCTCTTTTAATCAAATTTGATTTAATTTAGATCACTACTAAGCCCTTAATATTTTGATAGATGTCTTGGTTATTTTGAAAAGATTGAATCTTAAGTGATGATGATTCATTTTTTTAAAGTCATTTGAATATCAAATAGGGGTATTAAATTAGTGAGTTATCAACACCCAAAATCATGCCCTTAAGTTTAGGATTCATTTAATTGACTAGACTTCAAAATTTTAATAATTTAAGGAAATTACAAATTTATCCTTTAATTAACAAAACTGGGATTAGTTTCTACCAGTTAATCTACTTGTGTTTCAATCATCCAAATATGTTGATTAGGATCAAAGATTGCCCATTTCCCCTTTGTGATTTAAGCCTAAATGTTTGTTAAGGCTAAATTTCTAAAATTACATTTTTGCCCCTAAGACTCTACCACTTCATATTTTGTCAAATTTAATTCAAATGACTTTGGAATTTTTATTCCACCTCATTCATGGGTCAATTAAGACATCAAAAGAGAAAATGTGATTTTTCAAAATTTAATTTAATTTACATATTTATTTTTATGCAAAAATAGGATTTTTTAAAGAAAATTCTATAACTTGACCAAGGCAAGGTCTAGTCTCTTGAAATTTTTACTGGAGGTAGACTTAGACTAGAGAATCATTGGGGCCAAGTTTCATGATTTATTGAGTTTTATTTAAATTATTACAATTATTTTTAGTTCTGCGGTATTTATTAATTATAAAATATTTAAATGCGAAAAAATAAGTTTAATATTTTTATTAAATATCTCTAAGGTTAAGGAACCCAGAGAAACAAATTTCACATTTTTCTGATTTTTCTTTGAATTGTTAGAATTATTTTAGTGAGAATCCATTTTTAGCCTTTAAAATTTTTTTTAAGTTTCAAAATTCAATATCTTCACTTGGAAACTCAAGAAAAATATTCCAATTGTTCCTAATTGCTTGGGAAACAATTTAGAACATTTCCATGAATTTTATTTTTTTTGTGATTTTTGTCATTTTTTAATTATTTAAATATTAAAGAAAGGCTTAAAAAAGGAATTTTTATTTTAAATACAAATGTATTTTTAGAAAATTTATCTGATCACAGAGAACTCCAAAAACTAATTTTTATAATTTTTTGAGTTGTATTTTAATTATTAAAAAAATTTTTAATGTCAAAAATCTCATTTAACTTAAAGAATTAATTTGAGTTATCAAATGAGCTCCAAATGTTTTGAAATTTTTATGGGGAGTTCTCTGAACTTCAAGTTACAATGGAGTTTAAAAATCAAGTCATTTAGAAATTTGTATTTTCCAAATTAATTTTCTTTATTTTTTAGGATTTTGTGAAAATTAAGTGTTCTTAATGACTTAACTAATGAAAAATTTTCTGAAAGGTTCTCTGGTCATAACAAACCTTTCAAAAATTTCTTGAATTTTTCTAAGCAATATGCAAATTATTATGATTAATTTATGCAAATAATAAACAAACTTGAAAAATATCGATCTTTGTCTAGAGATCTCCTTTAACTTTGGAAAAATCAGATAATGTTTCCTATGACAGAGGCAACAACATGCCAAAATTTCAATCCATGGTTAAATGTCTACATGCTTGAAGAATTAAAAGACACAAAGCAATGTTTAATTAATTAAAAATAAAATATGCATCGCATAAACTTCAAATTATTTTGACATTTTTCTCCTCTGTTCATTAAGCAAGAGGGTATTTTTATTTTATTTTTGTGATTTTTCTACACCAAGATATGAATTTTTGAAGTTATAGATCATTTTCTGAATTATTTAAATCTCTAATTTTCTACTTAGACAGGTGGCGCTAGTGCATCCTTGTCCGCTCCGAGCTTTATGCGCGGCCGTCCACGCCAGCAGCCACGCGTCTCGCCTTTTTGTTTCGTCTCTCCATTCGGCGCGATCAGAGCTGTGCATTTGATACACGCATAATCCAATGGTGTGTGGTCTTCGTCCTCGAATACGCTAACCCGAGAACCATCCACACTAAAACCATAAGATCTCCCTCTAGACTCAGCCAAATCTCATGGGGTTTGATCCTATGGACTCGTCTAAGTGTGACAAACATATAAATACGGTAAAACTGTCATCAAACTAACCCTAATCAAATGGAGAATCAAAATAAGCTCGGGAAGAGGGAAAGTTCAATACCTTTGCTATGAGAAGTGAAGCTTCGATCAGAGGTGCTATGGCACATTCGTGGAGGTCCAAGGAGGCTAGGGATTAACCTTCTTTCTGTGGTGAAAGGTCGAGACCCCAATTCGATCAAGGTCGAATTTGGCTGTTGATCAAAGTCTAGTACAAAGGCTTTGTCTGAGGGGGATTTGATGGGGCTTTGTCTTAGTTCAGTGTGGTGATGGTGTCGGTGAGTTTAATTTGAATTTGGTGCACTATGGAGGTGTGGTGGAGAATGTCCTGTCTCCGGCAATGATTTGAGCTAAAAGATTGAACTCTGACAAGGAGAATTAAGGCGATGGGGTGGTTGGGTTGCACTGCGTAGGTCTCAAGGAAGCTCAGGGGGTGATTTCAGAGGGCATCCTTAAGAATTATTAAAAATTCTTTTATTGTCAAAAATGTCATTTCACTTAAAAAATCAATTTGAGTTATCAAATGAGCTCCAACTGTTTTGAAATTTTTATGGGGAGTTCTATGAACTTCAAATTACAATGGAGATTAAAAATCAAGTCATTTAGATGTTTGTATTTCCCAAATTAATTTTCTTAATGTTTAATGGTTTTGTGAAAATTAAGTGTGTTCTTAATGACTTAACTCATAAAATTTTTTTCAAAAGGTTCTCTGGTCACAACAAGCCCTCTAAAATTTTCTTGGATTTTTCTAAGCAATATGCAAATTATTATGATTAATTTATGCAAATAATAGAGATAAACTTGAAAATTATGGATCTTTGTCTAGAGATCTCCTCTGACTTTGGGGAAATGAGATAATGTTTCCTAAGACAAAGGCAACAACATGTCAAAATTTCAAGCCATGATGAAATGTCTACATGCGCGGAGAATTAAAAGACTCAAAATAGTGTTTAATTAATTAAAAACAAAATATGCATCACATAAACTTCAAATTATTACCATATTGTTCTCCTCTGTTCACTAAGCAACAGGGTGTTATTTATTTATTTTTGTGATTTTTCTACACCAAAATATGAATTGTTTTAGTTAGGGATCATTTTCTGAATTATTTAAATCCCTATTTTTCTACATAGACACACGACGCCATCGCATCCTTGTCCACTCTGAGCTTTACATGTGACGCACTCCCATTTGACACCGCCGTCCACACCAGCAGCCACACGTCATGCCTTTTTGTTCCATCTCTCCATCCGGCGCGATCAGAGCCGTGCGTTCGATACACACGCGATCCAACGATGCTTGGTCATCGTCCCTGAATAGGCTAACGTGAGAACCATCCACACTAAAACCTTAAGATCACCCTCTGGACTCAACCAAATCTCATGGGTTTTGATCCTATGGACTCGTCTAAGTGTGACGAATATATCCATACGGTAAAAATTCCATCAAACTAACCTTAATCAAATGGAGAATCAAAATAGGCTCAAGAAGAGGGAAAGGTCAATTACTTTGCTCTGAGAAGTGAAGCTTCGATTAGAGGTGCTCGACACATTCGTGTAGGTCCATAGAAGCTAGGGATTAAGCCTCTTGCTATGGTGAAAGGTCTAGACCTGAATTCGATCAAGGCCTAATTTGGGTGTTGATCAAAGTCTAGTATAGAGGCTCTGTCTGAGGGGAATTTGATGGGGCTTTGTCTTAGTTCAGTGTGGTGATGGTATCAGTGAGTTTAATTTGGATTTGATGCACTGTGAAGGTGTGGTGGAGAATGTCCTGTCTCTAGCAAGGATTTGAGCTCAAAAATTGAATTTCGGCAAGGGGAATTAAAGCAATAGGGTGGTTGGGTTGCACTGTGGATGTCTCAAGGAAGCTCGGGGAGTGATGTCATAGGGTATCCTTAAGAACTTTTCAACACACCTTTCATGGGCATGGAGGCAGAGGTTTTATAAAAATGGCTTAAGGTGGTTCTTTGGGCCAATTGAGGCGTGTGAAATGATGCTTATGTGGAGGACAAAGATGCTCTAAATTTAAATGGGATGAGGTGGCTTCAAGGTTTGAAATGGGTTTGGACTTTTGGGTTGTGGCTCATGGTTTTGGCTCCTCCGGCGACTAGGCCGGTCAACAAGGCTAGGGGAGGTGGCCGGAAGGTCAGTTGAGCCAGGAGAATCTGTCTCAACAATTTATTTGGGCAGGTGTTAAGTTTTGACAAATATCCCTTAGGCTTTAGCAATTTTGGAAGTAAATCACTTGATTTTGGGATCCTTCTGTCCATGGCTCATTTGGGTGGTTCTAAGGGGTTTAGTCTTGTCAATAAGATCCAAAATTTGGATGTGGTGGTCTTTGATTGGCCAATTTGGCTATATTGGGTCAACTTTTGGTGAAGGGGTCCATGTAGGTCAATTTGTCTTAAAGTGGGTTTAGGTTAGGCTAACCATGACCTTGAGCCCAATTGATTGATCAACATTATGTAGATGATTGTAATGAACATTTTTGGTGAAGAATTGAAGTAATTTTGAGTTCAATTGGGGGTTCCATTTGAGGGATTTTTGAATTTTGGTCACTTTGGACATGTTGGGCTAGACTTGAGCTAGGCTTGGGCTAAGTCCAAATTGATTGTTGAAAATGGTCAATAGTAATGTAATGAAGAGTTTTCAACATAAATTGGTTGTCAATTTTGGGGCTAAGGCAATCAATTTGGTGGAATTTTGAGACAATGCCAATTTAGGGCAAAATTAGGGTTTTTTGGACTTAAATCAAAATTAAATGAAATTGAGGCTTAAACAAGGCCAATTGAAGGTCAAGTTTGATTTGTAGGAGTGTTATGAAGAGTTTTCAACATAGATTGTGGCAAATTGAGTAGGCTACATGTTTAATTTGGTGAGATTAAGTCTCTGGCCAAAATTTGGGGTTTGACTTAGATCAAAATTGGGCTCAAAGCATGGGTCAATTGAGCTTAGATTTGGTTTAAATTGGTCACATGGAAGGTGAATTTAAGTTTAGGATTGAAATTTGGGGAAATTGGGACCAAATTTATGGACATTTGAGGTAAATTTTGGGAGATTGGGCCTTTAAAGGCAATTTGGGGGTTTTAGTCAAAATGATCAAATTGGTAAAATTGGGTCATGTGGTGGTTGAGAAAAATAAAATTGGGAATATTTGGAAGATTTTGGGAATTTTTTGAAATTTTGGGCTAAGGAGGGGCATTTTGGTAATTTGGTAATTGTTTAGTGATTTTGGGTAATTTAGATGTTTTCAAAAGGTTTAAAATGATTTTTGAATAAATTTGAGTATTTTGGGTAAATTTGAGAATTTTGACCAAATTTAGGGTTTTGAAGGTACTTAGGTAATTTGGGGGAGTTTAGTGGCAAAATTCCAAGTTGAGTATTTTTGGTAGAATTGGGGAGCTAACCATCATAAATGAGCTATGGACCAATGAAAACCTTATTTGGGTCCTCTTTGTATTGGTGTTAGCTAAACCCTAGCCTAGGGTCAGTGGGTTTAGGGGACCATCTACATGAGTCTCCCAAAGGATCAAGGGATCAAAGTCAAGGTATTTTGGGTTTATATTTGTGAGTGATTGTGAGTGAGGTGAGTACCTTAACTCTAGACCAACACCCAGGGTCAACCCTAAAGTCCAATAGTTCTATGGGGACTCATCTTGAGCTCCCTTATACTGATCCCACATATTAAGTGCTAGAGGTTATGACCAATATGTGGAACTTCAAGTTGAGTCAAGAGGATTTTGGAATTTCTAATGGTGAGGTTTTTTTTTCTAGTTTTCTATGAATAGTTAACATGAAAGTCCTATGGCTAGACCCTAGGCTACTAAATAGGAAAACTAAACCTCAACCAAAAGTGAGGTCAACAAATGGACCCCTAATAGGTGTGGTGTGCTGGGCAAGCACACCACTCGTATTGACTTTGACTAGCGAGATCAACAAAACCAATACAGATTCATAAGTCAAAAGACTTAGAAGGAGGGTAAAATTGGGTGTGCTATTTGTTTCCGCTGGGAAATTAACAAGTGAATATTGATCGAAATCAAGAAGTAGGAACTCTCGCTGGGGATTGGAGAGTAGGTTTTGAGTTATCAAATTTCAGGTGTTTGTAGAAAATGGGAATCAATATGTAAGTGCTGACCCCAAGGTGAGAATTGAAGTTTAGGTATTAATTTCTGATGAGGGTCGGAAGTTAGGGACTTATCTCAAAAAGGAGAGAATCAAAAGTTAAGGACTGATTCCAATATGAGAATTGAAAGTTAATGATCAATCTCAAGAGAGAGTCAGAGGTTAAGGACCGACCCCAAAAGGAAAGGAATCAGAAGTTAAGGAATGATTCCAAAATAAGAATTGAAATTTAAGGATCAATCTCAAAAGAGAGTTGGAAGTTAAGGGCCGACCTCGAAAAAGAGAAGAATCAGAAGTTAAGGACTGATTCCAAAAATGAGAATTGAAAGTTAAGGTTTAATCTCGAAAGAGCGTCAGAGGTTAAGGACCGACCTCAAAAAGGAGAGGAATCAAAAGTTAAGGATTGATTCCTAAAAATGAGAATTTAAAGTTAAGGTTCGATCTCAAAAGAGAGTTGGAAGTTAAAAACTGACCTCGAAAAAGAGAGGAATCAGAAGTTAAGGATTGATTCCAAAATGAGAATTGAATGTTTAGGATCAATCTCGAAAGAGAATTGGAAGTTAAGGATCGACCTTGAAAGGAGAGAGGAATCAAAAGTTAAGGACTGATTCCAAAAATGATAATTGAAAGTTAAGGATCAATTTCAAAAGAGTCGAAAGTTAAGAACCAACCTCGAAAAATTGAGGAATCAAAATTTAAGGATTGATTCTAAAAATGAAAATTAAAAATTAAGAATTAATCTCAAAAGAGAATCGGAAGTTAAGAACTGACCTCGAAAGGAGTGAGGAATCAGAAGTTAAAGTCTGATTCCAAAAATGAGAATTAGTGGTGTAGAATCCAAAGATATGTGTCGTGTGAAAAGATTGACATTATTGAAGAAAATTTGTGAAATTTTTGTGAGGTTTTGTGCAGAACGTGAAATTCAACGGGGATGTTAAGAGAATTAGTGCAGAAAAAGGTAATCGTGTTGCTCGAGCAAAGCGCAAGGTACCTCGAAATCGAGATAATCAACTTAAGAGATTTTCTTTCTTTTCTTATTATTTTTATCACATTTAATTATCAAAAAAGGTTTTCAAAATTCAATTTTAGTTGGTTGATTTTCAAAAGATAAATTTTTTATTGTTTGTTTGTTTGTTATTTTTATTTAAATTTTATTATCGTAAAATTTTTGTTGTTTTATTCTTTGTTCATTGTAATTTTGAACCAACGTATGGTTCGTGGCTTTTATCCATCGCACAAAAGTCAATTGAATAAACAGATAAATTTCTGAAAGAAACTTCATTAATCTATTCCAATAAATGTTACAGATTGAGTGTAGGCCAACGCCTTAAAAAAGTACAAGTATTCTAACTGCATTAAAGTACATCAAAAAATATCTCATGCCAAGTACATATCATGTCTGATAGATATCATATCTGCTTTAATTTAATGCAGTAAAAAGGAAAGGAATCCTTTGAATGTCTGCTCCTGGTGTGACAAGCTCCTGATCGAGCAGACCTTCTAAGTCATGCTCCAGGACAAGAGTTCCCTTTGCATGTACTTAGAGGCACAACCCTCTCATAGCCCGTATGGTAGCAGTTCCTCCAATTATGGATCTGGTTGAAATCCATATGACATTTTACTGTTGTCCATTCGTCGAAAGATCGCAGACACCCTATGGTGTTGTACCCTTGGAATAGTGTTTGGCGACATCCGCCACATTTCCTTTATGGACTAGCACTGAACCAACAAGCAGTGGAATTTCTACAGCTCCTCTGATTTTGCCAGGAACAATGATATCAATTTATTTTCCAAATAAGATGTTGTTTTTGCTCATGAATGAGACCTTGCAGAAAGGTCTCACTAAGTCATGATAATCAATGTGCGGAGGTATGTCGTCTCCTTCATCATATATGTTAATAATACAGCTATTAGGGATGAAGTTAGTTGAAAGTATACTTCATCTGACCATTTGACCGGCGACTTTATATATGCATAAAATACAAGATAAATATGGACGTAATAAATATTCAATAATTGTAAAGTCACACTTATTAATGCAAGTATACGTATCGCTCAAGTAATATAGGGCTCTATTGGAGTCCTAGATATCGATCCCACAGGGAGTGATTTAGAATTGCAAACTAATATTTTAGAAAAGCAATACTTTAATCATAACAATGAAGTTCAATTTGCTTATCTGTCACTAATAGGACTTTAATCACAACAACGACGTTCAATTTGCTTATCTATCACTAATAGATACAACGACGTTCAATTTGTTTATCTGTCACTAATAGGCAATTGAAATAAATGGATAATTTTACTAACTATTAAATAACTAATGATACTAAGGAGGGTTTAATTGTGATATTCAATATATAAGAAATCATCATTCTCCTTGTCAAAAAATTATAGTTAATGGATTAAGTAAATTAGTTCAATTTATATTGTGCCAAATAAGAGCATACCTATTCTTTACCCTTTGGTCCA
>JXCR01128410.1:94003-128918 GCA_002079205.1 Phalaenopsis hybrid cultivar | reverse complement strand
TACGGACACCGCATGCATCTCTGCATGCGGTGTCCGATCCTGACTGTAGATCACGGTGATCTACAGTCAGAATTATTTCTGTTTTTTTTAAAGAAAAAAAATTAGGTGGGGCCCACCAAAATACATCAGGACCGTAGATCATGTGATTTATGGTCCGGATCGGACACCGCACACAAGCTGCGTGCGGTGTCCGATCCGCATGGAATAATTTTTTCTTGTTGAGACTATTGGAATGTATTTATTGATTTTTGACACTAGAAATCATTTATTTATTTTTAATATTTTCTCCTATTTTTCTAGAAATTTATTTACTCTTGTCTAAGCTTGCAATATCTAGATATTATTATAAGTTTTCAAATTTTTATTTCATTATATTTAAGCATAATGATTTTGTTGGTTTTAATGCTCTTCGCAATGGTTTATAGAAATTTGACACGCCATCAATAGAGTCACATTATTTAACATGAATCTCCGGGTATGGCATGAACTCGAGATAATTTGTTGAGCGATAAATATTCAGACTTCGATTAAAAGTCATTCAGAATTTTGCTTTCATTAAATGTACTTGTGGAGAGCCATCATGACAATTGGAAAACGGTTAAGATGACATATCGCGGAGTATAACCATTTTTCTTTCCAAACACCAAAAGTCCTCTTAATGATAACGCATATGAAAGAATGTCTTTTATTGAACATTTATTTTGATACACTGTGTTACATTATTTTATCGCTCAAAGCCAGGTATGTGGCATCTCATATCAGGATAGGGCTTGGGATACCCTCGCAGCAACAGATATCTAACATCAACCAAGTTGTATTTACTTGATATGTATTTCATAATTATTATTGAGTTAAAAGTGAATTATGAGAGTATTTGAATCTCAAGCATACCTGTGAAAGGATGTCGAAAGTTGTACTTATTATTCGTTGTTACAGTTTTGAAAGTTCTAATGTCATGTGCATTGTCATTCCAACAGACCATGACAAAAGTGAATCACATATTGAAGTCTGATACGACCATCACATTCTGCGTCAGGGACCCGCAACGGCCGATGAATGTAATATTCTCATTATTTGGAACACACACATCAACGTGTGTTATTTTTATTGCTCCAATACAATTATGAAAAGATAACATTATGTTACATAATAACGTTATTTTTTTAAAATTGAATGTAATAATTTAAGAAATTACTTTAAAGAATGACTTGTATTGTGCATCGCATGGAATCTCTATGGGGATCTATTCGAACATAGGATATGTTGATTTTATAACTTATGAAGAAAAACAGAGGAGTGCTTTTAACACCACTGAGAAATATCTACAAATTGTTTTGGATAAGTGTTGAAATCCCTCCACTATTCCTTGCATTAATTAACTTTGCAATAATATGCAGAGGGTTATCACCAACTCTCATGAAGTGGTCTTGGAAGAGCCATGAAGTTCATGATTTCTGCGGAGTTTCTCCAACAAATCGTTAAATACAGCTTGTGTCACACAAAATATATTGCTAAATCTTGTTGGGTGGCCTGTAAGCAACTCCCCAACTCGTTTGTCCCTAGTAAATGAGGATTTCATGTAAGAGGACCGTTTTATGTACGAGTTATAATATTCATAAATCAAACATACGACAGCTACAACTGTGTTTTTGTGCCTTTCTTTAATTACATCCATGTAGATCAGTATTGTACTGGCTAACACAGAAGCATTAGTGTATTAACTACAGTCATATAAGGTTGCAGACAAATTAATAAACATAAAAACATCACTGAATAAGCAATGTCCCAAGAAGTTGAGATATCCCAGCTTAAATGAAAAACAATAAATAAATAGAAATGTCTTAAGCAATTGTAAAAAAAAGGTCTCTCAAATGTTCTTGCGACTATAAAAATATAATAGGTACACCACCCTATAGTCATTGGGCATCTTGATAAATAATTCTCTATGGGTCATATCTTCAAGAAATTTTATCGCAAACATGTACAACAGAAACTCTTCAAAAATTTCTATTGTTTCATTCAAAATTTAAGGAACTTGTTCGACAAAAGTTGCTTGAAATGTGTGGAGTTCAATGATGCATAAAGCCAACAGCTGTGATATCTGGCTTCTAAGGAATACAACTCCCACTTTCTTTTTTTTTCTCAACTCGCATAAGCTTAGAACGACAGGTGGACTCAACTTCGTGGAGGTCTAGGTTAGAGACTTCAGTCGAATCACCTGATTGGTCGGCTCCCAAGTTCTCGGGGGTGCTACCACACCCTGACTCACTAGAGGCACTTACATTGTTGCCCGTAGTAATGACATCTCCAAACATTCGATCTAACTTCTCTCTAACTGAAGACCGAATCCGTTGAGTTTAGATTTTTTTGCAGTAGACACAACAAACAAAATGAAATTGACCAATTTAGGGGACATGCCATAAATGCTTACCTCATGTCTTTCTGCCCACCACTCCTCGGAAGCATCAATGGTTCACTTCATCGGATCTCACCCCAGGCATGTTGATCCTTATTTCAATTCCTTCAAAAATTTTCAATCCTTCTTGAGCCGATCACATTTGTTCTTTAATTGCATCCCATCGTACTCTCTGCTTGTACTTTCATTGAATTTTCTGATAATATTTTGTCACCATTCCCTGTTGAAATAGGTTGTAGGCATATTTCCCATATCGATCTCCTTGAGGCAAATGCCACAAAATATTATTTATGTTTCTTTGTCCGACATTGCGGGTGAGCCAACCTCTTTGGTCTTAAACATTGTACTACTATGATGAAAAAAAATTAAGTACATAAATAAAAATGCAACAATATATGCACATGCACACACCACAACACCACACACAACACACACACCACAACACCACACACCACAACACCACACACAACACACACACTACCATACACAATCACCATATACAACTCCTCCACACACACCACCACACCTACCTAAACCCTCCACGCAACCAACCAACCACAATAACGCATCCACGGTACACACACCACCACACCTCCCTAAACCCTCCACACACCAAACCAACCAAAATTGCACATGAATGCCAGACACACAACCACACACACCACCACACCTCCCTTAAACCCTCCACACACCCAACCAACCAACCTCCACTCCGTCACACACCCACACCCCCCTAAACCCTCCACAGACCTCCACACACCCAACCAACCAACTCCACACTTCTATCCCACTCCACAACAACACATGCACATACTACACCACCACACACGTCCACACACCATCACACACACCACAATAACACATCCACACACAACATCATACACGCCACCGGCCCACCGCACACACCACCACACACCATCACATACATCACAATAGCACATCTATAAACAACACCACCAAAGACACCACCACACCTCCCTAAACTCTCCACACATCCAACCAACCACAATAGCGCATCCACGCCACACACACCACCACACCTCCTTAAACCCTTCACACACTCAACCACCCATAACAACACATCCATACCACTACACACACCAACACACCTCCCTTAAACCCTCCACACACCCAAGAAACCAACCTACACACCTTAGCACACCCACACCTCCTTAAAACCTCTGCACATCTCCACACACCCAACCAACCAACCTCCACACCACTTCACAATAGCACATCCACACACCACACCATCGTACACTCCACCGCACTTCCCCACCACACCTTATGCCTTAAGGCTTTCAACATTTGCTTGGCCATGTTAATGAATGGCTTAAAAACAATTTTTATCCTTTTTCTTTGCAATACACACATTCTAACAATCTACAATTTTAGCTACTTATGGTCTCATCCATTCATTTTAAGAATATTTTCAACTTCTCTTCTATTTTCATTATGTGAAGAAGGCAACTTCTGCAATTAAAAAAACTGTTTTGGGCAAATACATGCATACCACGACAAACCACCACACCACAACACCATGACACATCATAACACCTCATTCCAACTAAAAAACAAATCCAACACTTGCTCTTCCTCTCAAATTCTGAAACAGTAGCTGAAACCTCGCCACACCATAAACAAAACCATTCACATACAAACCCCATCACAAAAACAACTCCCCAAAAACAAATCCAACACCCCACCATACTAATAACAAAACCACTCAGAGATGCCGAAACCGATCCCCTATCAGCCCTCCTTTGCTTCTCAAGTTCTCACTTAAAACCATCACAAGGTACTAACAAAAACATCAAAAAATGAAACATCAACAACCATCAAGCGGGTTAGGGCACAAACCAGAAACCAGATAATCTCAAAAAATGGGTGCTACGCAGAAAACACAAGTAATCCACAAGCAAATTCACGAAGAAATTCTCTGTGCAAACCAATGTGACTAACAGAGCAAATCCACCGAGAAAATGTAAGGGATTAAGGATAATGGTGGAAGAAGCAGACGTCTGAAAATCCTCCTCACAGACGTCAGGGAGAAAAGTTAAATAAGACACACAATTGCGGGATAGTTAGGACAGAAGGCGCGAAGAAAATGCGAGAGCTCCGTGGGAGGTTAAGGCAGAAGACACAAAACAAGCGTAGATCGATAAGCAAAACTAGGGCACCTAAGTAAAAATAACGCGAAGAAAAAAAACGCGACGCGACAAGGCTCAAACTCCCCCAAGCATCCGCACCGCGGGAGAAATGCCACCCCAACCCCCTAACGAATCCTAAATTACTTAAAAATAAAATTCAACCACCTAATTAACTATATGACATATCTAAAACACTTACATTAATTCGATCACCTTGCCCTGCATCCCGCACACCCCTAAACCAAATCATTCATTTGCTCTTTTGCTTTCCTAGTGGGAGAGTTCTACGCCTCTCTGCAACTTTGTTAGGGTTAGAAGTTCTAATTTCTTTTCGTTGATGTCGCAACGCGACCTCCCTGGTAAAGAATCAAAGAAGTACTCATCTACCTTGTTTTTGAGCTGCTACTTATGAATTGTGACTAGCCTCTCTAAGCTTTCATATATTCCTTCCTTCTCTTGCTTCTATTACTATTGCTTGTAAAATATATGACCCACATGTGTGAAGAGCATGCAAATCACTTCATTCACCATCTAAGGTTTTGTCTACCAAGATACCAACTATTTTAAGATTCGATTTAGCAAGCAACAAATCATACATTTGAGCTTTATCGAATAAAAGGAGCCATTTTAACTAATTTCATTCCAACATAAACATAACATTAGTGAACAAATATAAATATAGGCTAACTTTAAAAATAATTATTTTCAAATGAGCCAAATATTTAAACAAAAAAAAAAAAAGATTTATCTTGACAATTGACTCATTTACATCTAGGGCTGTAAACGAGCCGAGCTTGAGCGAGCTCAGGCTTGGCTCGTGTTCGGCTCGTTCGAAATAGCTCGTGTTCGAAATCAGCTCGTTTTCGAAATCGGCTCGTGAACAGTGTGATCGTGTTCGGCTCGATTTAAATATTCGTGTTCGTGTTCGTGTTTGGCTCGAAATTTGCTCGTTAAACTAAAATTGAGAAAAATAGATGTAAAGTGTGGGATTCGAATCTGGGTGAAATCTATACAAAAGAAGACACTAACCAAATTGCCACATGAGGTGTTATGATTTAAACTTAGACATAAATATATATAATATATTATAATATAAATAATATATATAATATATTACTATATAAAAAGTTATATAATTTTTCTTTTCGAACCATTTTGAGCCGAACACGAGCGAACAAACTGTTGTTCGTGTTCGGCTCGTTTACATTTCGAGCTTAAACTAAAATTTTTCGTTTATATTTCGAGCTACTTAACAAGCCAAACACGAGTTATTCACGAACAACGAGCCAAATTGACAGCCCTATTTACATCCCTATTCCAGTGCAACACGAATCCACCATCAAAACAATGGCTGCTCCGGTTGCACCGTTCCGCGAACCCTGTTCAATAAAAAAAATGTGATTTTTATCCGACGCCAAGATCCCAACTTTCGGTTGATCAAACGGATAAAATCCCAAAGGCTCATGCTGACAAATTTTTAAGTTTTACACGCGGAGCAGCGCATCAGACTGCATTTAGGTCATCTTCTAACATTTCACTCCTCGAAGAGAAGCAAGTTCGAACGAAAGTTTTGATCTTCTGTTATCGCTACTCCAAACATGCATCGCGCTGTCGTTTCCAACCTCAGAGCTCTCAAAGCTAGCTATCTCGAAACCCTAGTACTGAATTCATCTGCCTTCTTCTCTCCATTTCTTTTATAGATCCATCCTTGGAGTTCTTAATGCACTTTTTAAGATATATATTTTGTTTTTAGATTGCTTTGTACTGGTCACTCATATCTTTAGAAAATGATGTATTCTTTCTCTGATTTGCTTATGTTGTTCTCACTGATGTAGCTTTTCTATGTAGCTGATGTTTTTCTTAGTCATTATTTCCCCCTTGTTCCAATTGATGGTTTTAGAAATTAGCCAGAACAAAGCTTACAAGCTAAACATTGCATGGAGAATTGCATCCAACAAAACTAGAATTTTAACTAGTAGAGTCATTGAAGTAGTCATTGGAGTTATTCATGGCCATATAAATATTAGAGTATGTGTCTAACTTTTATATTATGAATTTATGTCAGATTTATTTGAATTATTTATGTCCATTTAAGTATTAGAGCATGTATGAGGATATTTTTTTATGGGCATTTACATACATACCACCCAATTCCTATGAATCTACATATCTAACATCTAAAATTTACTTTTACACTTAGTTATACCACCCAAATATTTTATTTTACATAAAAATGCCACCATTTTAACTTCAAAAGGTAAAATACACCTTTTCATGCATGGATATAGTGGCATCTATGTAAAAATTGAAGTATAGGCGTTATATATGTAAATACATGGAAATTGAGTGGTATGTATATAAATCTTTCTTTTATTGCTCTACTCTCATATATAGGAACATTGTGTCAGCATATTGTAGTCAATTTGATTAAACAAAAAAACCGAACAGAATGGAAAGAAATAGAGGGAAGTGAGTCCTTCTCTGCAATTTTTTTTTTAAATCAAAATATCCTCAATAATGAGGATATGTTACAATTATTAGAAATTGTGACAATAATAGTGAAAAATTTGTGAGGCATTTTGCAATTGGATAGAAGGAGACATTGCTGTTGGCATTCTTTCAACTAATTCATACATTATTATTGCATGAATGTCAAAGATTCCACATCATATTTGGTAGTTTCATCAAATACTTCTAGTTCAACAGCAATTAATTGACTTCGAAGATGCTACAAAGGAACTTGACAAGGAGTTTCATGGTGACAAGGCAGTAGTCAAAGATGCTATTGGGATTGTAATAATTATTTTGACATCAACATGGAGATTAGATAAGTTGAAGGCTTATTTGAGAATGATACATTGAAAGGCTTATTTGAGATGAACCTTTAGTTTCATCAAAAGGCGAACTTTGGAGTGGTAAAAGGGAATGAAGAAGCTAAAATTGGCTAGAATATTGTGGATAATTTTTTCCAATTTGCTTTATTCAATCAAAGATATAAGTGCATCTTCAAAATGGGAGGACTAGATCACTTTTTGAAGATAGCCAAGAAGATGGATGTATTCTAGAAAAGAGCTCTACAAGGGAGATTTTTGAGTATTATATTTCTCATTTACGAGAGAAGACAAAATTAAGGGCACGCTAAAGAGATGAAGAGAAGGCTAAAAAAGTGAGAAAGAGAGAAGAAATGGGAATGATGGAGAAAGATAGAGAACATGTATAGGACAAAGTGAAGAAACGATCAAGAAGGGATGATTTAGAAAGTGAAGACATTGATGCCACCAAATACATAGAATGGTGCATAGGAAGCAAGAAAAAGACCAAGGATAAAATGCATAGAAAACATCATCGCAATGCAGGATATGTAAACTATGAGCAAGATGAGAAAGAAGTATCTAAGAAGTCAAGAACGCATAGTAATGACAAGAAGGAATCTTGAAGGCATGGTTATGGTACTGATTCTAATAGCAAAAATCGTCACAATAGATAAGAAAGAGTTGGATCCGCAAAAATGTTGTCTATGAGGATCTTGAAGATGGGGGAGATCGTATAGGATGGAGAAATCTATTAGGTTTCACCATATATGGATTTCATCATTTAATTATATTTGTAACTGCCTTTAATGTATAGACTTGTAATTCAATGATCTTATTAGTTATAGCAAATAATATTTTACCATGTGAAGTTCCTCTTTTTGATGGAGCTTCCATCTTTTGTTTTATTTTTTTGAACCTTTTTTCTATTGATTTTTTTTTTTGTTTTTCCAGTCTTTATTTTTCCCTTGTTAGAGTGATCACGAGACACAGCTTGAGCCCTATGTACCTTCTATGTATCATGCAAATATGCAATTGGTTATAATTTCATCATCTATTCCACACTTATTTGTTATTAAACCTAAGGAAAGGTCTCAAAGATTGATTAGACATGGAAGTGATGGGAAGGATTGTACTTTTTTGCTAAAGGGTCATGAGATTTACAGTAGGATGAATGTCATGCAGCTAGCTGAGTTGGATAATACTATTCTAATGAATTTGAGAAAAAAAACTGATGAATTGGATATCTCATAAAAGAGGAATTCGCCTCTTTGTTTCTCTAAAACTTTCCTTGGTTCTACGAGTTGCTTTCTTTTTTCGCAAAGGATATAATTGCCTTATATTTCTCTCTATTTTTGCTTGGCCTTGTTGCTTTTGCTTAACTCCCATTGTTGCTATTATCTTTGGCCTAGGAGGACTTTTCCCTATGTTTCTCTCAATTCAACTTGGTTTTGTTTCTTTCACAAAGTAATGTGTTTTAATTTCATGCTTGTTGTTATAGTTGTGTGCTATTATAATTCATGTCTTTTTTTGGCTGTTGGAGCTTTCTTATGGACTTTTTTGTTTTGTTTTCATCTCTTTTAAAGTCCTATTTCATGATTCGCTAGGTTGATTTATTTTATTAAAAATGTTGTTTTCCCCTTTACCAGTAAGTTGAATCAATCCAAAGAGGAAGATTGAAGAAACAGAAACAGAGCTTAAAGAGAAGTTTTGGGATTTTGATAGAATGAATGTCATACTTATCCTCTAATCCCCTATTTATAGGTTTGGATTGAGGTACAATGTTATAAGAAAGCCTCTATACAAGTAAATTATATAGCAAGGCTTAACAAGTATTTGTTGTAAAAAGAATATGTTTCGCTAGCTTGTTATATGCACAAAACATACAAAGAACTCATGATTAGCTCAAAGAAGATGCGATTTTTGTGAATTTTGATGAAGCATCAGTGACTTCATTTTGGGTTGGCAAATAGCTTTGGTATACTTGGGCAAGTTTATTTATCAAACTCTTCGTCATTAGGCAAGTAGCATTTTACGACTTCATTTGATGAATTCATGGGCAAATATTACTTTATTTTGATGGCTTCAAATAATAAATGTTGAGTTAAAAGCGACTAACGGAATAGCTTTTTTAGGCAACTTGTTTTAAATTATGAAGACCTGCTGAACCTGCTTCATAATAATAATGGAATAGTTTAATTTGGCCAAGATGATATTGGGTGTAGATACACGTTATTAAGTTTGTCGTTCAATTAATTTTAGTGTATAACAGTTTCTATTGTGCTACAAGTTTGGATAAGCTTTTAGAAAGAGGATTTTTCCTTTGGAAAAGCTTGTCATATTTCATTTGAAGGCTATTATTGTATCAAACTGTGTGGCCTGCTAATAATATAGACCAAGTTCATCTTGAACTAGGTTTCCTGTGGAAATATTTTTCAAGGAGCTAAAATTCAGGTTGTTAGGTAGAACTCTATGTATAATGTAGTACTGAAGTTTGAGATTATTAGAAACGATTGCATCCTTTTATAATGGGATTTTGGTTGTCTACTGTGTCATATTGCCATATATTGTGATACAAAAAATCATTTATGCTTAACTTCTGTTGGGACACCAATTGAAGTTGGTGTTGCTGAACACAGTGGGTTATTACAACATTCGATTCATTATTATTGNGCTTAACTTCTGTTGGGACACCAATTGAAGTTGGTGTTGCTGAACACAGTGGGTTATTACAACATCCGATTCTTTATTATTATTTTCTTAATATCAGCAACATGGACAAAGGAACCGGGTTTTTCGAGCTTCCAAAAGATTTGCTAGTACAGATGTGGAAAAAAGATCCTCGAGCAGCTTCTTTAGTTGGCTTACCGGCGAAAAGTCTAACCAGCTTCCCCCTTTAGATTATCCACTACCAGCCGTTACACTGCCTCCGCCACTTCCTGATTATGTGGAGCCTGGCAAGACAAAGATCACTACTCTTCCAAATGGCGTTAAAATTGCCTCTGAAACTTCTCCAGTATGATTTACTGCTAGTTTTCAGTAGCTGTTAGTATGTTAATGTATATTGTAGCTATCAGTCTTTCAACTTATTTTGTTTGATTTCAGAATCCAGCAGCTTCAATAGGACTGTATGTTGATTGTGGATCAGTATATGAATCACCAAATTCTTTTGGAGTTACTCATTTGTTGGAACGTTTGGCCTTTAAGAGCACAACCAATAGGAGCCATCTCCGCATTGTGCGCGAAGTAGAAGCCATTGGAGGAAATGTCAGCGCTTCAGCATCCCGTGAGCAAATGGGATATACTTTTGATGCTTTAAAAACATACTTGCCAGAAATGGTTGAGGTGCTTATTGATAGTGTCAGAAATCCCATTTTCCTTGATTGGGAGGTTGATGAACAGGTATAGTTTTTGTGATTAGCCTAGTACCACTTTTTTGTTAGTTATTCATATTACTCTATTACTTGCTGAGAAAAGTGTCAAAATGGACCCTGACTTTTTATCTGGGGTCACTTTAGTGCCAAAGTTTATGTATGTGTCAATTTAGTCCTCATACTCTTTTAAAGCAGGCTAATATAGTTTCTTGGGACTATTTCAACCCATATTAAAATAATTTTGGGACTAATTTGACACTTTTAACCTCTTGTAATAGTCAGGAAACTATTTTGACACTTTACTCGTTACTTCTGGCTGTACAGGTAAAGAAAGTAAAGTTAGAGATAGCAGAAGCTTCGAACAATNTTTTTGTGATTAGCCTAGTACCACTTTTTTGTTAGTTATTCATATTACTCTATTACTTGCTGAGAAAAGTGTGAAAATGGACCCTGACTTTTTATCAGGGGTCACTTTAGACCAAAGTTTATGTATGTGTCAATTTATTCTCCATACCCTTTTAAAGGGGGTTAATATAGTCTCTTGGGACTATTTCAACCCATATTAAAATAATTTTGGGACTAATTTGACACTTTTAACCTCTTGTAATTGTCAGGAAACTATTTTGACACTTTACTCGTTACTTCCTGCTGTACAGGTAAAGAAAGTAAAGTTAGAGATAGCAGAAGCTTCGAACAACCCACAGGGTCTGCTTTTGGAGGCTATACACTCTGCCGGATATAGTGGTGCATTAGCAATTCCACTTTTGGCTTCCGAATCATCCTTGAATTTAATAAATAGCAGTGTTCTTGAACAATTTGTTGCTGTAAGTTCATACTCAATTTTTTTTTTTTCATTTTGTTTAGTTTGTGCTTTCCATTGACCTATGTACTGAATTTTTCTCCTTCTGGATACACAGGAAAACTATACTGCCCCAAGGATGGTACTTGCTGCATCTGGTGTGGAACACGAGGAATTAGTTAAACTTGCCGAACCACTTCTATTGAATCTTCCCAAGGTTAATCGCCCAGAGGAGCCAAAATCTCTCTATGTTGGAGGGGATTATCGGTGTCAAGCTGATTCTGCGGTGCCTATGATAATTTGTTGTTGAATTTATGTTTTTTTATTTTTCTTTACATAGAGCTTTTGATTTTTATATTTTTTGTCAAACTTTCTTTTGCTCAACAGAGTACACAACTTGCTATTGCTTTTGAAGTTCCTGGTGGCTGGCATAAGGAAAAGGATGCCATGGCTGTGACAGTACTACAGGTTTTAATGAGTTTTATTCCAAGCAGTTTACTGCGNTGCTATTGCTTTTGAAGTTCCTGGTGGCTGGCATAAGGAAAAGGATGCCATGGCTGTGACAGTACTTCAGGTTTTAATGAGTTTTATTCCAAGCAGTTTACTGCAGAATTTATGCATAGTTTCATGTTGCTTTTGTGATTCATGTTGGTGCTCATTTATTATCTCTGTAGAAATAGAAGAACCAATTTTTTCTTTATTTTATTTTTTTAATTTTTTTGCAGATGCTTATGGGAGGTGGTGGCTCTTTTTCTGCTGGAGGGCCTGGAAAGGGGATGTACTCTCGTCTATGTGAGTTAATTTTATGCTGGTTTGTCTGCTTGGCAATAGTTTGTTGTTAGCTTTTTGCAAGCTTCATTTTTGNCTATGTGAGTTAATTTTATGCTGGTTTGTAACTTCTTGCACTGCTTTGGCAATAGTTTGTTGTTAGCTTTTTACCTTCTTTGATTATATTTACATGTGAGGTAAGGTTTATACTGAGATTATCTATAGAGATTTTTTTTTCTATTAATAAAATTGGCTGGTTAATATACAGATCTCCGTGTATTAAATGAATATCAACAGATTCAGTCATTCTCAGCTTTCAATAGTATCTACAATAATACTGGCATTTTTGGAATCCATGCAGCAACTGTAAGACCCTGTATTCCTCATTTTTGATGTCTTTTGCTTGTGAAATATTCTTATTTTTCAATTGAGAAGAGTACGTACATTCTACTTAGGAATGAATGCAGTGTTAAAGTAATATATTGTATTTGGAATGTTTTAGAGTTTTTTGGATNATAGTATCTACAATAATACTGGCATTTTTGGAATCCATGCAGCAACTGTAAGACCCTGTATTCCTCATTTTTTATGTCTTTTGCTTGTGAAATATTCTTATTTTTCAATTGAGAAGAGTGCGTACATTCTACTTAGGTGCTGTTTAGTTTACTGGAAAAAATGAATGCAGTGTTAAAGTAATATATTGTATTTGGAATGTTTTAGAGTTATTTGGACTTTGCATCTTCTTGTTTGGTTTGAAGAAAATAAATTCATTGTAAAATAAACTCGTTAAGGGCGGTGGCTAGCGGGAATCGGCTGACAACCGGTGGTGGCTAGGAGGGTGCGGCGCCAATTTATACGGAGCATCTTATTTGGAATTCGCCCAAATCCAATGAATTCCAAATACATTTAGCATGAACTAGAGAATGGATTCCGAATACATTGAAATTTACGATGCATTTTTTTTACGATGCATTTTTTTTTCTTCTGACTAAGCACTTGAATTTTAAAACCCCTGCAAAAAGCACACAATGCTCCCCTTTTATTGTTGACCAAATTGCCCTTGAAATATTCTTTGTTCATCTACCCATCACGATACCAGAAGAAACCCAAACTACAACGAAAAACAAATATTATTGCTGAAATTGAAAGGATTACAGACACGACGCTTGAAAACATGAAATAATGACAACAAAACAACAAAATAAACATAAAGACATAACACATACTCCAATAAGGATTACAATAGCAGGTAGATCTGATGGAGGGGGTACAACAACTGTTGGACTGCATGGGACGGGCTGCTACAACTGCAACATTGGGAAGAGGTGGAAACGGATATAGCAGGATGGGGAAAGACCTGAGAGGGTTGCGGTCCGGTTTGGATGGGTTGGGAGGGCTTATGGAAGGTTCTGGAAGGGCTGGAGGGAGTTCAACGGTGAGGGCAGCAAGCTGGCAGGTGGTAGGACAGAGTGGCTAGCAGCAGGAAGGGGGTCGGAGGATTGCAGAAAGATAAACGTCTCATCGGGCTTGAGCTGCAGTTGGAGCACCATTCGAACCCTTGGAGACGGTCATCACCTCGGATGAGTTACGGTTGGAGCACCTTCTCGCCATTAGATCAGCCCCCAAAGGACAAGAATGCCTCAAGGACAATAATTGAAATCAACAATCATCAAAAACCTCTCTTCCTAAGCAAAAAATAGCCCCTATATATAAGAGGGATTAGAATTTATATTAAACAATGCTTTCAATTAAAAAATATAATAAAAAGGAAGTAATATAATAGACAAGGATTATAATAGAGGATTTCATGGAAAATGAAACAAATTTTAGGAGTTAATAGGAAAGAAAAGGGGGGAGAAGGATTAGACCGCCATTACTATAGCTGCTACAGTAACACTTCCGTGGCACAGTAGCAGCCAAAATGTCACTATTTGGGGAAGCTCCTGCGTCATATCATCCATGCAAAAAAATGAACTAGCTCATTCCATGATTAAATAGTTATTAATTTAATGAAAGCATTCGGAAAAAAAGAATCCCTTTTCGAGCTTTAGGGTCAAGTTTATGTTTGTTGTTTGCATGAGTGTGAACCATGGAAGGGCAACCTAAGACCATTAATGAGATTAAAAAGAAAGATCATGCGTGAGGTTACGTTTTTTGAAGATTGGTTAAAGCTATGCCAAAATTGAGGACCTGTACTCGTATTTTGTTTATTAATTTAAAGACAATAAGAGCATCATCCCTTGGAGGTATTTTGATAAATTATACGTAAAGGTGATGGCTCTATCTACTAGGTGGTGGTATTCTTTCTTTCAATTCCATTTTGTTAAGGGGTGTTATTATGCAAGAGTTTTAGTGTACGATGTGATTGTCAAAAAAAAAAAAAAATCTTAGATGGATGTGAAATATTATGTATATTCATCTACTATGACAATTATAAAATTCACATTAATTTAAGTTTTAATCATATAATGTAAATTTTTTAAAACTTGTATTGCTTCATTTTTTTAATCTCGAGAAACAAACTTGTGTGTGATCATCAATAAATATGATAAATCATCTTTTTCCCATTATGTATTTAGCTCATAAGATACCCTTCATATTGACTTTTCTGTTCATTAATGTGACAGTTCTGTTCATATTTGACTGTAATTTTGGGAAGGAAAAATAAAATGAACTTGCTTGGTTAGTTTGCAAATTTCATATTGAAAGAGATTACTATTATAAAGTAACAACGGGAAGATGATTTGCAAATATGAAAAACTCGAGTGGCTAAACTCATAGTGCATGTCGACACTATTTTGGTTTAAGGAGTTGCCCGTTGGAAGCTGTNTAATGCATCCGAAGGCTTTGTTAAATCCAACTATTTTCTTTTCCAGTTAGTCAGGTTGAATTAGATCGTGCTAAACAGGCAACGAAGTCGGCAGTTTTGATGAACCTGGAGTCTAGAGTATGTTTTTCATGATATTTTCTGAACTTTCAAATTGTTTGAAATAACTGCTTCTCAGTCAGCTTCTAGTTACTTATTGCAACAAATACTGCAGATGGTAGCATCAGAAGACATAGGGAGGCAGATTTTGACATATGGAGAAAGGTATGCCTTTATTTAGTGAACATTATGTTGATCAAGATATTTGCTGGTGTTTGGTATAATATATCGTCTAAAGAAAAATCATGGTAATTGATAATTTTGTAATTTTAGTCTTCTGAACGTGTTTTCCTCAATGAATGGTCCTGATCATAAATGATACTACTAAAAAATCAACAATTTTACAAGCAGCAATGCTAGGTTTTTATGTACTTATCATCATAATCATCATCTTCATCATTAGACTTATGCCATGAATTTGGGATTGGTTTTATGAATCTACATCATCTATTAAATTTTGTTGGTTGTTGCTTGAGTTGTTAAATCTGTTTTGCTTATATTTTTTTTAGTAACTCTGTCTTTGATGCTTTTGGTTTACTCTTAACCCTGTGGCAGTGCTTTTATCAACTTCCCTTATTAGTTTTTCCTACTCTTTGTTGTAAAACCTAATTGATGTGGACCACCTCATGATTATCATTTATTACATCTTGTTACTTTACATTTCATATTTTCTTTATGCTTTTTTTTTTCCCCTTACGATAAGGGCATGCTTGTCCTTTATTTGTTAGGAGTGATTTAGTTGTAAATTCTTATATGATGATTTTGTTGTTTTGAATACTGAGTCTCCTATATGCTTTTTTTCCCCCTCCCCTTTTTCTATGAATCATATTTTTCTTGGTAGATTAATATTATCCATCTTTCTCTCATCAGTTCTTCGTACTCTCTGGAGGCACCATCAATTGTAAAATGCTTCCACTTTCGCATTAGTTGGTGCTAGGGCCAAAAATAATTGCTCTGATCACACATAATTCACTAAAAATCCATTATTTACTCTCAATTTTTTGCCTTCCCACTTGCAAATTATATTGTGTTGGAAAGTGCCAACTCGCATGCGGGCTTAGGATGGAATTTTTTTCCTTCCTTCATAATAGATTTCACTAATTGTGTTTCTTTTTATTAGATATTTCCTATTTTCTATTTTTCCTATTTGGTGGGATTCCTATTTTTTTCCTTTATCATATATATATATATATATATTGTAAGGTGTAGTGCATTGAGCTAGCCAGAAATAAAACTATTTGGCAGATTTCTACATGGTATTTGAGTTGCCATCCTAATTCGTTCACATTCACCGTCATTGTCTTGTTCTATGTGTTTCTACCATCCTCTGAATCAAGTGCTGAGGCGTTCTTTGTCTTGATTGTTTCTCTTCATTGTTTCTCTACGTCTTCAGCTACTGCTCTGAGCCAACCTCCCCACCTTTCACAACGACCAATCCCTAGGATTTTTCAACTTTGTCTTTGGCGTATCCAACGATGCTGTCTTCGACTTATCTATGACAACGATCTTCCTCTACGTTCACACAAGTCGCATACGGCATGGACGGCGTTGGTCCTCTATGTTACAAGAGATTGCAGAACGGTGATTTAGCTTCTGCGATCAAATTCTGCAGATCATTCGAACATTCTGTTCATTTTTTTGTATATTGTTTCTTCCTTTGGTTCGCTAAAACAGTGATCTGTCATCGATTCTAGTATTTAACTCGCCATAGACACCCTTTCATGAATTGCCGACTTACAAATCCTCTTTCTGAACTAGAGGGAGTATTTAACTCCCTCTAGTTTCTGTTTGCTCATCCAGTTGAGCAGTCAAACTAATAGTTTTCTCTCTAATTCTATTCTCTTGTACAGTCAAACTAAGATTTGTCTCACTCTTGTTTGTGCAACAAGTCTTCTCAATTTGGGCCGTAGTCACTCTCTCTAGCTCTTCGTTGGAAGCATATCGAGAGCCAATGCCAGATCTTCTGTCCCTTTCTCACCTGAGAACTCTCAGCCAATCACGAACCATTAATTATATTTTCATAATTTCCTTCAATGGTTTCAATCTGTTTTCATGTACATCTGTGGCAGTGGGAAAGATTGACATCTCACAAGCAAAATTTCGGCTCAAGAAATGACAGTTTCTAAATATCGGGCCTAAAATATTGACGATCACATAGTTATGTTATGATTAATAAATTCTATGACCATAGAAGTTGAAGAAAACTTTCTACTTTATAGGACAATCAAAGAGATATGAGAGGTTGCATGTGAAACCTGTTGTAATATTGAAAACTCCTCAGAGTTATTTGTGGTTGAGACAAGACTATATCATCTATGATATGGAGAATTGAGCCAAACTCAACATTGCAACACTCTCACACTATTGGCTGCAATTTGATATATATGAGGTTTATCTTTGGAAATATTCTGACAACTCTACATCATCTAGTAAACCACATTTTCATTCTGGAGGCCTTTGCCGAAGTTGAAGGTAGAAGAACAGAAAGAAGTGGATGATCAGAGGCAATCATATCACATAATCTGTTGAAGGATGAGTCTTGTATACTCAAAACACCTCTTAAATAGTAAGTCCAGAAAGGACAGCCATGGTGTGATCTTTGTATGAAACTTGGTTATGTGAAGGAATTTTTTTTAACTTACACAGTAAACTTCAAATTGGAGCCATCTAATTAAGATATAAGAGGGAGAATCATGCAAATGTTGTTTTTGCAACTAGCAACAATATAGAGTTCAGCCCGTTCATCTGGGAGTAAATTGAGATATTGCAGAAAATATTTAGTAATAGTCTAGTTTTGGACAAGTATCACAATTCTTTGTCGAGCAACATATCAGCCTGTTAGCACACCAAGGTATCTTATCCCTTACTTTTAGTGTCTAAAGTAATAAATTAAAACCTTGGTAGGGGTGTGCGCGGTTTGGATAAATCCAAAAAACTAAACCGAACTGAGCCGTTTTAATTTTTCTCAAAATTATTTTTTTTCAGTTGAAACACAAGCACTACTTAAACCACATTTATTATGCCATCATCAATAAATAACTCATTAATTCTACTGACTTAATGATTTTATGTGATCATGTAAATGTTAACTTATTGGTCGATTCTCTTGTAATAAAATTCTTTGCTGCTTTGGTTGAACTTTGACAAATCTACTACTCTTGGCAGGAAGCCTATCGATCATTTCCTTAAAGCTGTTGAAGAGGTTACTCTCCATGACATTGCTTCTCTTTCTGAAAAGATAATTTCTTCTCCCNTGGAGGGGATTATCGGTGTCAAGCTGATTCTGCGGTGCCTATGATAATTTGTTGTTGAATTTATGTTTTTTTTTATTTTTGTTTACATAGAGCTTTTGATTTTTATATTTTTTTGTCAAACTTTCTTTTGCTCAACAGAGTACACAACTTGCTATTGCTTTTGAAGTTCCTGGTGGCTGGCATAAGGAAAAGGATGCCATGGCTGTGACAGTACTTCAGGTCTTAATGAGTTTTATTCCAAGCAGTTTACTGCAGAATTTGTGCATAGTTTCATGTTGCTTTTGTGATTCATGTTGATGCTCATTTATTATCTCTGTAGAAATAGAAGAACCAATTTTTTCTTTATTTTATTTTTTAAATTTTTTTGCAGATGCTTTTGGGAGGTGGTGGCTCTTTTTCTGCTGGAGGGCCTGGAAAGGGGATGTACTCTCGTCTATGTGAGTTAATTTTATGCTGGTTTGTAACTTCTTGCACTGCTTTGGCAATAGTTTGTTGTTAGCTTTTTGCAAGCTTCATTTTTGGCCTTCTTTGATTATATTTACATGTGAGGTATGGTTTATACTGAGATTATCTATAGAGAATTTTTTTTTTTCTATTAATAAAATTGGCTGGTTATTATACAGATCTCCGTGTATTAAATGAATATCAACAGATTCAGTCATTCTCAGCTTTCAATAGTATATACAATAATACTGGCATTTTGGGAATCCATGCAGCAACTGTAAGACCCTGTATTCCTCATTTTTTATGTCTTTCGCTTGTGAAATATTCTTATTTTTCAATTGAGAAGAGTACATACATTCTACTCAGGTGCTGTTTAGTTTGCTGGAAAAAATGAATGCAGTGTTAAAGTAATATATTGTATTTGGAATATTTTAGAGTTATTTGGTTCAATGTAAAATAAATGTAGTACTTTGCATCTTCTTGTTTGGTTTGAAGAAAAATAAATTCATTGTAAAATAAACTCGTTAAGGGCGGTGGCTGACATCGGGCGTGGCTAGCGGGAAGCGGCTGACAGTCGGTGGTGGCTAGCAGGCTGCAGTGTCAATTTATACAAAGCAACTTATTTGGAATTCACCCAAATCCAGTGAATTTCAAAGACATTTAGAATGAACTAGAGAATGGATTCCGAATACATTGAAATTTTACTCTGCATTTTTTTTCTTCTGACTAAGCACTTGAATTTTTAATCCCGCAAAAGGAACACAATGCTCCCTTTTTATTGCTGACCAAATTGCCTTTGAAATATTCTTTATTCATCTATCCATCACGATACCAGAAGAAACCCAAACTACAACGGAAAAAAAAAATATTGTTGAAATTGAAAGGATTACAGACACAACACTTGAAAACATGAAATAACGACAACAAAACAACAAAATAAACATAAAGACAGAACACATACTTCAATAAGGATTACAGTAGCAAGTAGATTTGATGGAGGGGCTACGACAGCTGCTGGGCTGCTGTAGCGTTGGGAAGAGGTGGAAACGACTATAGCAAGATGGGGGAACGTATGGGAGGGTTGCGGCCAGGTTTGGATGGGTTGGGAGGGCTTATGGAAGGTTCTGGAAGGATTGGAGTGAGTTCAACGGTGAGGGCAGCAAGCTGGCAGGTGGTAGGTTGGAGTGGCTAGCAGCAGGAAGAGGGCCGGACGATTGCAAAAAGATAAAATGTC
Source organism: Phalaenopsis hybrid cultivar (assembly GCA_002079205.1). Lineage (NCBI taxonomy): Eukaryota > Viridiplantae > Streptophyta > Magnoliopsida > Asparagales > Orchidaceae > Phalaenopsis > Phalaenopsis hybrid cultivar. The sequence continues at coordinate 108,743 of JXCR01128410.1, read as the reverse complement.
TCGTCGTGGTCGAGCTATAGTCGGAGCACCTTCTCGCCATTAGGTCAGAGCCCCAGAGGAGAAGAACGCCTCAAGGACAATAATTGAAATCAACAATCATCAAAAACTTCTCTTCCTAAGCAAAAAAATAGCTTCTATATATAAGAGGGATTATGACTTATATTAGACAATGCTTTCAATTAGAAAATATAATGAAAAGGAAGTAATATAATAGACAAGGATTATAATAGGGGATTTCATGGAAAATGAAACAAATTTTAGCAGGGAATAGGAAAGAAAAGGGGGGAAGAAGGATTGGACCGTTGTTACTACAAGCTGCCACAGTAACACGTCCGTGGCACAGTAGCAGCTACAGTGTCACTATCCGGGGAAGCTCCTGCGTCATATCATCCATGCAAAAAAATGAACTAGCTTATACCATGATTAAATGGTTATTAATTTAATGAAAGCATCTGGAAAGAATCCCTTTTTGAGCTTTAGGGTGAAGTTTATGTTGGTTGTTACCATGAGTGTGAACCATGGAAGTGCAACCTAAGACCATTAATGGGATTACAAAGAAAGATCATGTGTGGGGTTACATTTTTTGAAGATTGGTCAAAAGGTATGCCAAAATTGAGGACCTGTAGTGGTATTTTGTTTATTAAATTAAAGACAATACGAGCATCATCCCTTGGAGGTATTTTGGTAAATTATACATAAATGTGATGGCTCTCTCTACTCGGTGGTGGTGATTCTTTCTTTCAATTCCATTTTGTTAAGGGGTGTTATTATGCAAGACTTTTGGTGTACGATGTGATTGTCAAAAAAAAAAAAAAATCTTAGATGGATGTGAAATATTATGTATATTCATCTACTATGACAATTATAATATTCACATTAATTTAAGTTTTTATCATAGAATGAAAATTTTTTAAAACTTGTATTGCTTCATTTTTTTAATCTGGGGAAACAAACTTGTGTGTGATCATCAATAAATATGATAAACCATCTTTTTCTCATTATGTATTTAGCTCGTAAGGTACCCTTCATATTGACTTTTCTGTTCATTAATATGACTGTTCTGTTCATATTTAACTTTGTAATTTTGGGAAGGAAAAGTAAAATGAACTTGCTTGGTCAGTTTGCAAATTTCACATTGAAAGAGATTACTATTATAAAGTAACAATGGGAAGGTGATTTACAAATATGAAAAACTCGAGTGGCTAAACTCATAGTGCCATAACTTTTTTTTTGGGTTCGTTGGAAGACCCTGAACTGCACTTCAGGATTGTTTTCTTAATTTGATTTTTTTGAAAGCATAAAGGCCCTTGTTTTGTAGAGGAATTAAATTGATGTCTTCTACTTAGGGTAATTGAACATACATGATACAAAAATTTGTCATAATCAGTTTGGATTTATGCTAGGCAGGTCTACAATTGAAGCTATATATTTATTGAGAGGTTTGATGGAGAAGTACAGTGAGAATAATGAGGATCTACATATGATTTTTGTGATTTAGAAAAAAACTTACGATAAGGCTCGAAGAGAAGTCCTTTTGAGAGTTCTGGAGAAGAAATGTGTTGATATGACTTATATTAAAGTCATTCAAGATATGTATATTAGAGCTATTACTTGTTCGAACAGAAGGAGGATTGACCATGTATTTTCCTATTTCAGTTAGATTATATGTGGGATTGACTTTAAGTTCATATCTTTTTGCTTTAGTTATGGATGCTCTTACCAGACATTTGCAGGAGGATGTACCTTGGTGTACGCATTTCGCTGATGAAATCCTTCTTATTAGAGAATGAGTTCAAAAAAAGTTTGAATTATGCAGTTTTACATCGGACTCTAATGGCTTTTGTTTGAGTAGAATTACAACTGAATACATGAAACGTAATTTTAGTAGTAGTAGCTCTAATGACAAAGCTATAACTATGAGTGATCAAATCATGAAAAGTTGTGAACGAATTAAATATCTTAGGTCTATTGTTCAAAGTGACGGTGATATGGATGGGGATGTTATTTGTAGAATTCAAGTAGGTTGGTTGAAGTGGAGGAATGCTTCAGGCCTATTGTGTGATAGAAAAGTACCGCTTGAACTGAAAGGAACATTTTATAAGATGATGGTGAGATCTGCAGTGCTCTATGGCGCAAAATGTTGACCTTTAAAAGGGAAGCATAAAACAAACTTAAGCGTTGCTGAGATGAGAATGCTCAAGTGGATGAGTGGCTTGACACTTGGTGACAAAATACGAAATGAATAAATCCATGATAGGGTTGGTATAGCTCCAGTGGCAAAGAAGATTAGAGAAAGTCGTCTTAGATGGTTTGATCACAATAAACCTTAATCATTTAATGATCCGGTTAGGAGAGTAGATGCTTTAGTTTAGACTGATGTTAAGAAAGATAGAGGTTGACCTAAAAAGACTTGGGCATATTATATAAAAAATTATCTTAGCCTATTAGATAAAAATGAAAATATGACACTCAATAGGATTCAATGAAGAAAAATGATTCATGTAGCGACTCCACTTAGTAGGATAAAAGCTTGTTGTTGTTGTTGTAGTAGTATAAAGGCCCTTGTTTTCTTTAACATTGTCAATTGTTTTCCACAAAGTCTGACCTAAAACACACGAGGTAAAAAAATTGTGAACTTACTGAGTTTGAAGATTGCAAGCTAAATTTGGAATATGCATTACATGCTGAAGTTCAATTTCTTGACTGATTTGCATATTCAAAGAGATTCGTTGACAATTTTATCCTTAAAATTTCCTGAAGTTAGATTGCATAAATTGTCTGTTATGATCTTTTTTTTTAATCTTTAACTCTAAAGTTAATTATACATATTGTAGGAAGAGAAATTTCTGAACCCATTGTGTGATGACTCCATTATTAATTATAGTCAGTCTTGCATACTATTGCAACTGTTAAAAAGTAGAAAAAAAAACCTATAGTTGTTAGTAGTTTGGTATTAGTGTCATGAGTAGCTTGTATATCTCTTCCATTTGTTCTGTGGTGCGAGATAACTGTGGCCTCTTTGAGGATCTTTTTATTTTGGATTTGATTTGGTTAGACATGCTGGAGTAATTGTTTGAGGTTTGGAACCTAGTGATTCCTAGTTTTCAGTCAAGCTCTTCCAATTTTGTAGCTTATCATGTATCTTTTAGCTTAATTTTTTTTTCCTTGTAGAAATCACACCAAAACTCCGCAGTGCACCGTAGTTAAGCGTGCTTGGGCGAGAGTAATACTAGGATTGGTGACCTCTTGGGAAGTCCTTCCACCCATTCATTTTAGTCGACAACCAACGTAAAACTTGTTGAAAAAATCACGACATGAATCCTTTTGATCATTGTGTAAGTGCTAAGGCGTCCCCTGGAAGCGACGCGCTGTATAGTCTGAATACAATGAAAAGTGTGCAAGAGCCGCTACACCTCGACCGGGTGTAATTTCAAATAAGCAAGGGTTCCCACATTACAGACGAATGCGGGTAAAGAAGTTTGTCCATGAAATTAATGAAACTAATATTAGGATATGATCTTGGAATATATGTACTCTCAATGGTAAATTAATGGAATTAGTTTATATTATGATTCATAGAAAAATTAATATCTTATATATTCAAGAAACTAAGTGGGTTGCAGAAAAAGGCTAAGGAGATTGATAATTTACGCTTTGAAACTTTGGTATTCTGGTAAGAGTTGCACTAGAAATGGTGTAGGTGTAATTATAGATAAGAGTTTGAAAGATAATTTTGTAAAAATTAATAGAGTTGGAGATAAAATTATAGCCTTAAGATTATCATTGATACAAAGATTTTTAATATTATATGTGCTTATGCTCCTCAAGTAGGTTTAGATGCAGGGTCTAAAGATAATTTTTGAAATGACTTAGAAGACTTAATACAAATGATACCTCTTGAAGTAAGAATTTTTATTGGAGGAGATTTAAATGGACACGCTGTAGAATAGTAGAAGAATTTAGAAATACTTATGGCTACGGTTTTGGAGTAACTAATGAAGAAGGTAGAACTATTTTAGATTTTGCTTTAGCGTATGATTTTGTTAGTACTAATACTTTATTCAAGAAAAGAGATGAGCATCTTATTACTTATAAGAGTGAATTTAATAAAACACAAATTGATTATTTTCTTATGAGAAAAAGAGATCGTCGAGATTATAAAGATTGTAAGGTCATTCTAAAAGAGAATTTAAGCACCCAACATAGTTTATTAGTTTTAGATTTTAAGATGAAGAGTTGTAAAATAAATAATACTAGAACATATAATCGTAAAATTAGATGGGAGAACCTAAAAGACACAAATAAAATTATTTTTATGAGTAAAATTCTAGATTTCAAAATTTGGGATGTTCATGAAAAAATAAATGTTATGTGGGATAAAGTAACAAACACTATTAAACGAGTAGCAAAAGATGTGCTTGGGGAATCAAAAGAAAATGTTTTTATAAATAAAAATAGTTAGTGATAGAATAATAATGTGCAAGAAAAGATAAAATATAAGAAGTTATGTTATAAAAATTGGTTTAAATGTAAAAGCTTAGAGAACTGAGAAAAATATAAAACGACCCGCAGAGAGTCTAAAAGGACAATCTGTGACGCTAAAAATTCTGCTTTTAATGATCTTTATAATATATTATATACTAAGGAGGGTAAAAAATATGTATAAACTAGCCAAACAAAGAAAAAAAAAGTAAAGGTCGGACTAAACTAAAGTGTATTAAAGATGAAAATCAAAAACTATTTTTTTAAGAAAAAAATATTCAACATAGGTGGGTGAGTTATTTTGATAAACTTTTTAATGAAGTTTCTGAAGATACGATCGATCTTAGTGATCTTAAGATCATGAATAATAATAAAACGTTTCATTTTTACAGTCGCATTAGTAAAAAAAAAGTTGAGGAGGCTTTAAAGAGAACCAAGGGTAGAAATTCTGTAGGACCTGATGATATCTCAATTGAAGTGTGTAAATATTTAGGAGATTTGGGAGTTTCTTGGCTTACTAAACTCTTTAAAATTATTTTAAAAACTAGAAAGATGGCTGAGGTATGGAGGAAGAGTATTTTGGTCCTCATTTTTAAGAATAAAGGGGATGCATAAAAGCGCAAATTATAGAGGAATTAAGTTGATGTGTCATATTTTAAAATTATGGGAGAGGGTAATTGAACATAGGTTAAGACGCATCACAAACTATAGAGGAATTAAGTTGATGTGTCATACTTTAAAGTTATGGGAGAGGGTAATTGAACATAGATTAAGACGCATTACAAAGATTTCTCATAATTAATTTGGATTTATGTCGGGCAGGTCTACTATGGAAGCTATACTTTTATTGAGAGGTTTAATGGAGAAGTTTAGAGATAATTAGGAGAATTTACATTTGATTTTTATTGATTTAGAAAAAGCTTACGATAAGTTTCCAAGAGATATCCTTTGGAGAGTTCTTGAGAAGAAAGGTGTTAATATGACTTATATTCAAGTCATTAAAGATATGTATACTAGAGCTGTTACTTGTGTTCAAACTAAAGGAGGATTGACCAAATATTTTTCTATTTCTATTGGATTACATCAAGGATCGGCTTTAAGCCCATATTTTTTTGCTTTAGTTATTAGCGGTCTTACTGGACATCTACAGGAGAATGTATCTTGATGTATGCTTTTTGTTGATGATATCCTTCTCGTGGATAAAACAAGAGAAAAAACCCAGGAAAAATTTGAGATATGGAGGTCTACATTGGAGTTTTAAGGCCTTCATTTTAAGTAGAACTAAAACTGAATACATGAATTGTAATTTTAGTAGCAGAGTGACAGAAGTGTGACTTTGGGTAATCAAATTATTAAAAGGTGTGAACGATTTAGATATCTTGGGCTCGTTGTTCAAAACGATGGTGATATAAATGGGGATGTTAATAGTAGAATTCAAGTTGGTTGGTTGAAGTGGAGGAATGCTTCGGGCCTTTTGTGTGATAGAAAAGTACCGCTTAGACTAAAGGAAAAATTTATAAGACGGTGGTGAGACCTGCAATGCTAATGGCGCTGAATGTTGGCCTTTAAAAGAGAAGCATAATAATATGTTAAGTGTTGCCGAGATGAGAATGATTAGGTGGATGAGCAGCTTTACACTTAGAGACAAAATGCGAAATGAATATATCCGTCATAGGGTTGGTGTAGCTCCTCTGACAGACAAAATTAGAAAAAAGTCGTCTTAGATGGTTTGGTCACATTAAACGTCGACCATCTGATGATCCGATTAGGAGAGTAGATGTTTTAGATTCGACTTGTGTTAAGAAAGGAAGAGGTAAACCTAGGAAGACTTGGGCTTATTGTATTAAAAATGATCTTAATTTACTAGAACTAAATGAAAATATGACTTTAAATAGGACGCAATGGAGAAAAAGGATTCATGTAGCCGACCGCACAGTGGGATTAAGGCTTTGTTGTTGTTGTTGTAGAAATCACACCAAATAGTATTCCTTCTAGGATTCCTAGGAGATTCTTGAGCTCTTAAAATTATGGAAAAACTTCAGTTAGTAATTGCTTGGATCTGTCCATCCTGACTTGTTTCTCTTTAAAATAGAACAAAAACATTAGTTCTCACTGAAAATTGTTCAACTCCAAAGCGCTGGCTCCAGCCCCAACTGCATCATGATCAAGATTCAAGCATCCCAAAAAATCATGCACGTTTCCTCACAAATTGCTTTTATTTTTCATCATCTCCAGGACATGGCCAGATTATGCGATCTAAAAGATGTATTTATTTTTTCATCTTGAGTGAAGTCTTTTAGATCTGAGAATGCAAGAGTTCGTTCATTTCACATATCTTTATCAGTGTAAGAATATAAATGTAAATTTTTCATGCCGTTGAATGCACAATCCACATCATCACCATCGAGTTTTGTGCATCCCAAGATTGTCGAGAATGGTTGCTAGCATTAGATTTCCATGTTGGATCGTCCAAGACTACCTCGTCCTCTTATCCCCATTAAGGCATGATGAGACTATAAAAAAATCTCTTACTAATTTTGTGGCTGTGATCTTGAGAGAGTAACTTTTGGAAAAAGTTGAAAAGTTGTGGATAAAGTTGTATACACAGGTTGAGCGTTCCTTGGAAGAACGTCTAAAATGACAGATACTCATTACTTAAAGCTGTTTTGTTCTTTATGTCTCAAGTAGATCTTGGCTCTAATAGCATGAAACCAAATTTGAGATGAATGATGGAAAACTTTGGAAGTAAGGGAAACATCGGTAAATTTTGTTCACACACGATACATGCAATACTATATTCCAGATATTGAAAGCATAGCAAAAGATTACAGGAAAGAATTAACAAAAGAAAAATCTAGTGAGAATCAATGAAGTTCAATCTATTTATAGATATTAAAATGATTTAACCCAGCAATACTAACATATTAGAAGATTCATTGAATCAGAACAATTTTTCATTGAGCAGCTATGGTGGCTCCTAGTAACTTATTCTTTGTGCAGGCTTTCATCTTTACTGTGCTTGGAGCTCTAAAAGTCTTGTTTATGGGCTGTGACACTGCTGAAATTCTTTAATTTTATTTGAACCGTAATAGCTACCATGATCATCATTTTACTATTTTTATAAAAATATTGTCCCCATTGAAAAATTTTTAACTTCTCGAAGTACCAAGACTATTGAGAGACTTTTTAGAGTAATAATAGATACAGTTGATTGTAGTAGCTGATTCTTTTGTTTAGATAAGAAATATTTTGCAATTATTACAACTTTTTTTGTGATATTCGACAATTTTATCATTAAGCGGGAATTTAAAGATTGTATTTACAAATTTCAATCTTCATAGCTTTGTTTAAAAAGGTGTTCTTGATGTACACCTTGAACCGACGCATTTAATAACCGCCTCAACGCTCAAGCATCTGTGATTAATAAGAATTACACCTTTTTTATTTGAGGTGTATGCCTCAAGACATTTGCAATCAGATCATGTAAAAAAAATGATAATATATTATATGATGGATTTATATGAATACCTTACAATTGTTTTGTATTTATATATCTAACACCAAAACTTTAATATTTACTACATGACACCCAAATCTTTAGCATCACATCCAAAATACCGCTAATATTAATTTTTTTCAAGTTAAACACAATATTTCAGGTATATGTTTTGATGTGATATGACACTAGCATTATATAATTACATATCAAAATTAGTTGGTATATATGTGAGTGGTATGTATGAAAATTCCCGTTATATTATATTATATTATAGTCATTTTTAATATATTTGATACAGTGCCTCAAAAAAGCAAAAGATAATTAGTATATTAATTTGATTGTATAATTAATTATTTTATTTAAGTTATTATATTTCTATTGTTAAATCATGACATGTACCTTTTGATGCTTATGTAGATGCTATGACGTCTTCCGGAAGCGATGCATTGTATGATCTGAATACAGTGAAAAGTGTGCAATTGTCGCTATACTAGCGGGTGTAGTGTCAAATAAGCAGGGTTTTCACATTACGGATGGATGCAAATAAAGAAGTTAGTCCATGAAACTAATCTTAGGATATGATCTTGAAATATATGTACCCTCTCACTGGTAAATTAATGGAATTAGTTGATATTATGGTTCATAGAAAAATAAATATCTTATGTCTTCAAGAAACTAAATGGTTAGAGAAAAGACTAAGGAGATTGATAGCTTATGTTTCAAACTTTAGTATTCAGGTAGGAGTCACAATAAAAATGGCGTAGGTGTATTTATATATAAGAGTTTGAAAGATAATGTTGTAAAAATTAATAGAATTGAAGATAGAATTATAACTCTTAAAATTGTTGTTGTTACTAAGATTTTTAATATTATAAGTTGTTATGCTCCTCAAGTAGGTTTAGATATATATTCTATAGAAAAATTCTAGAATGACCAAGAAGAATTAATATAAATGATACTTCTTGAATAAATAATTTTTCGAGGAAATTTAAATGGACATGTCGATAGAGTGACAGAAGATTTTAGAAATATTCATGGTGGCCACAGTTTTGGAGTGATTAATGAAGAATATAAAGCCATTTTAGATTTTGCTTTAGCTTATGATCTAATAAAATATAAAATAATTATTTTCTTATGAGAAGAAGAGATCGTTGAGAATTTAAAAATTGTAAGGTCATTTCAAGTTAATATTTAAGTAACTCAACATCGATTATTAGTTCTGGAGTTTAAGATGAAGAGTTATAAAATAAAGAATAATAAGAATCATTGTCATAAAATTAAATTGAGACACCTAAAATTCAAATAAAATTATTTTTATGAGTAAAATTTAAGATTTCAAGATTTGATATGTTCATGAAGAAACAAATTTTTTGTGGGATAAAGTAATAAACACTATTAAACAAGTGAAAAAAATGTACTTGGAGAATCAAAAGGAGAAGTTTCTATAAATAAAAATAGTTGGTGGTGAAATAATAATCTCAAGTAAAGATAAACGATAAGAAGTTGTGTTATAAAAATTAATTTAAATGTAAAAAGCTTAGATAACTTGGAAAATTTTAAAATAGCTTGTAAGATGTCTAAGAGAATAATCGGTGGTGTTGAAAATTTTGCTTTTAATGATCTTTATAATAGATTGAATACTAAAGAGTAAAAAATAGATGTATAAACTAGCCAAACAAAAAAAATAAATAAATATTTAACTCAAGTGCATTAAAGATTAAAATCGAAATTTTTTGCTTAAAAAAAATTGTTCAACATAGGTTGGTAAGTTATTTTGATAAACTTTTTAATGAAGTTTCTCAAAATACAATCGTTCTTAGTGATCTTAATATCATTAATAATAATAAAATATTTCATTTTTACTGTTGCATTATCAAGAAAAATTTGAGGAGACTTTAAAAAAAACCATGGGGGATAGTTAGTAGGACCTGATGATATCTCAATTGTAGTGTGAAAATATTTAGGGGATTTGAGAGTTTCTTGGCTTATTAAACTCTTTATATTATTTAAAATACTAAAAAGATGTCTGAGGAGTGGAGGAAGAGCATTTACGTCCCCATTTTTAAGAACAAAAGGGTTGCACAAGAGTTTGCAAATTATAGAGGAATTAAATTGATGTGTCATATTTTAAAATTATGAGAGAGGGTAATTGAACATAGGTTAAGATATTACAAAGATTTCTTATAATCAATTTGGATTTATACTGAGGAGGTCTACTATGGAAGCTACACATTTATTGAGGGTTTGATTGAGAAGCAAACATAGAATAAAGAGAATCTACATATGATTTTTATTGATTTAGAAAAAACTTACGACAAGGGTCCAAAAGATATCATTTGGAGAGATTTAGAGAGGAAAAATGTTGATATGACTTGTAAAGTTATTATTGATATGTATACTAGAGCAGTTACTTGTGTTCGAATGGAAAGATGGTTGATCAAATATTTTCCTATTTTAGTTGGATTACATAAGGGATCGACTTTAAGCCCATATTGCTTTAGTTATGGATGCTCTTACTGGACATTTACAGGAGGATGTACCTTGGTGTATGCTTTTTGTTGATGATATCTTTCTTATGGATAAGAATAGAGAGGACTTAGGAAAAAAACTTGAATTATGGAGGTTTACATTGGAGTCTAAAGACCTTCATTTTAGTAGAACTCAAATTGAATTCATTAATTGTAATTTTAGTAGTAGTAGCTCTAGTGACAAAGTTATAATTATGAGTGATCAAATCATTAAAAGGTGTAAACGCTTTAGATATCTCGGGTCTATTGTTCAAAGTGATAGTGATATTGATGGTGATGTTAATAGTAGAATTCAAGCTAGTTGGTTGAAGTGGAGGAATGCTTTGAGCCTATTGTGCGATAGAAAAGCACTGCTTAGACTGAAAGAAAAATTTTATAAGATGGTGGTGAGGCCTACAATGCTCTATGGTGTAGAATATTGGCCTTTAAAAGAGAAGCATAAAACTAAGTTAAGTGTTTGCCAAGATGAGAATTTTTAGATGGATGAGTCGCTTTGCACTTAGAGACAAAATGTAAAATGAATATATCCATGATAAGTTTGGTGTAACTCCACTGGCAGACATATTAGAGAGTCGATCATTTGATGGTCTTAAACGGTTTGGTAGCATTAAGACATATTAAAGAGTCTTAGATTTTTTGGTCGCATTAAACGTCAATCATTTGATGACCCGGTTAGGAGAGTCGATGTTTTATATTCAACTTATGTTAAGAAAGACAGGTGGATCTAGAAAGATTTGAACATATTGTGTAAAAAATGATCTTACTTTTTTAAAACTAACTGAAAAATGACACTACATAGGACACAATGGAGAAAGAGGATTCATGTAGCCGACTCCACTTGGTGGGATAAAAGGCTTGTTGTTTTTGTATTGTTTATTAATATAAAGAACAAGAAAAAAATATAGTGATTGAAGGAGATTTGGAATATGCCCATTAGATGAAATCAGTCGATAATAAGAATATTATCTATGATGATTTTTCTAAAGATGATGATAGTGAAGATGAGTAGACTACTAATCTTGATATTGATGTAGTGTTTAAATTTTAAATGCATATTTTTCTTAAATCTCATTTTTTACTTTCATTTATATCAAAATTTAAGAGTGAATTTTGCAGTTTACGATTTTATGAAAATAAACTAAATAAATATATTGTTAATTTTTGTCATATTTACGGACAATTTTTAATTTTATTAGCTTCTGAATTTTTAAACATTGCGTCGTAGAACTTGGGTTGGGCCTTTTGTTTTTGATTATGGGTGGGGGATGCTGTGTTGCACGTTGGTGCTTTTTAGAACTTAACAATCTCCGTTATGGTAGGGTGTCTATAGCATGGAATGATGAATAAAAGTGGCAAGCTCAGATTTCGTACATAAATGAACTATTGGTGATTGAATTGCTTCCTACCCACCTAATTTACTATATTCACCATAAGATTGGGTGTTATATTAGAGGAGCTGCAAGCAATTGTTCTTTCAATCTTAAACTTGGTAAGAGAGCTCTACGAATTGTTCAGTCCTGTTATTTTGCAGCTTGTCTAAACCTTTTTTATTTGGAAGTTCGTTGTGCAGTCCCCTCTCACTTGAATTTTGACCCTACTTTTTACATTTGGTCAAAGGTTTTATCAAGGAATTGAATCACATAATCACAAGTTTAATAAACGAGGAAATTTTATTTTCCAAACAAGTTTCCTTCTTTATTCGCTCTTTTATCCTTCCCTTTTCACCTCCTCTTTTGTACACAGTTGCCCTAACTTTATAAGTGCAGTTACATGTAACATGCAGGAATGCATTTCTGTGATCAACTAAATGCAAATTAAATGCCGTATGTCAAGATATTGCATGATAGTTTCTTGAGGAAAACCTATTATAAAATGGATGGTTCACAACTAGGAATCTTTGCGGGCCAGTTTAGGTCCCACTTTTGAACAATTTGAGCTCATTGGGCTCTGATTCAACCGGTATAATTTTTCATTGGTGCATATTAAACTTTCTGTGTACAACTGGGGCTATTCAAGCCTGTTTGAGCTTTTTCAGCCAAAGTTTTAAACAAAACAGACTAACTTCAATTTAGTTTCCTGTAGATGCATCTTGGTTCTTGATGTGCTTTAAAGAATTTAGTGTTGAAGAACAACTTTTTTATTAATCCAACACATGGGGTTCTACTTATTCTTTCTTATTTTTGGTCCTGTCATATTAGTTATGAAGTAAATATTGGATTTTCTTCGTCAATAAAATGATAAATTCATATTCGTGGAAGAGTTACAAGAGAATCATCTCTCTTCCAAAACTCAAGGAGAGGAGAAAAAAAAGAATTAGATAATTCTATTTTAAAATTTTTGTGTTATTATAATATATGAGATCACGTTACTCTTTTTTGGGCCAAACTTTAAATTATTTCATATAAAACTGGGCATCCTTTAATTTGCACTTTGCACAATGCTTATTTGGAATTTTAATTCTAAATTAGAGTTCAGATTTTGTTTCGGAAGCTGTAGATTTAGCAGCCAGGGAATTGCTTGCTGTTGCAACTCCTGGACAAGGTTTGTGCTCCTTCCATCTTATTGTCAATGTTAATGCATCCGAAGGCTTTGTTAAATCCAACTATTTTCTTTTCCAGTTAGTCAGGTTGAATTAGATCGTGCTAAACAGGCAACGAAGTCGGCAGTTTTGATGAACCTGGAGTCTAGAGTATGTTTTTCATGATATTTTCTGAACTTTCAAATTGTTTGAAATAACTGCTTCTCAGTCAGCTTCTAGTTACTTATTGCAACAAATACTGCAGATGGTAGCATCAGAAGACATAGGGAGGCAGATTTTGACATATGGAGAAAGGTATGCCTTTATTTAGTGAACATTATGTTGATCAAGATATTTGCTGGTGTTTGGTATAATATATCGTCTAAAGAAAAGTCATGGTAATTGATAATTTTGTAATTTTAGTTTCTGAACGTGTTTTCCTCAATGAATGGTCCTGATCATAAAGGATACTCCTAAAAAATCAACAATTTTACAAGCAGCAATGCTAGGTTTTTATGTACTTATCATCATAATCATCATCTTCATCATTAGACTTATACCATGTATTTGGGATTGGTTTTATGCATCTACATCATCTATTAAATTTTGTTGGTTGTTGCTTGAGTTGTTAAATCTATTTTGCTTATATTTTTTTNCATCCTTTTCCTTATGCCAGCCACCAGGAACTTCAAAAGCAATAGCAAGTTGTGTACTCTGTTGAGCAAAAGGAAGTTTGACAAAAAATATAAAAATCAAAAGCTCTATGTAAACAAAAATAAAAAAACATAAATTCAACAATAAATTATCATATGCACCGCAGAATCAGCTTGACACCGATAATCCCCTCCAACATAGAGAGATTTTGGCTCCTCTGGGCGATTAACCTTGGGAAGATTCAATAGAAGTGGTTCGGCAAGTTTAACTAATTCCTCGTGTTCCACACCAGATGCAGCAAGTACCATCCTTGGGGCAGTATAGTTTTCCTATGTATCCAGAAGGAGAAAAATTCAGTACATATGTCAATGATAAGCACAAACTAAACAAAATGAAAAAAAAAAAAAATTGAGTATGAACTTACAGCAACAAATTGTTCAAGAACACTGCTATTTATTAAATTCAAGGATGATTCGGAAGCCAAAAGTGGAATTGCTAATGCACCACTATATCCGGCAGAGTGTATAGCCTCCAAAAGCAGACCCTGTGGGTTGTTCGAAGCTTCTGCTATCTCTAACTTTACTCTCTTTACCTGTACAGCAGGAAGTAACGAGTAAAGTGTCAAAATAGTTTCCTGACTATTACAAGAGGTTAAAAGTGTCAAATTAGTCCCAAAATTATTTTATTATGGGTTGAAATAGTCCCAAGAGACTATATTAGCCACCTTTAAAAGAGTATGAGGACTAAATTGACACATACATAAACTTTGGTACTAAAGTGACCCCTGACAAAAAGTCAGGGTCCATTTTGACACTTTTCTTAGCAAGTAATAGAGTAATATGAATAAATAACAAAAAGTGGTACTAGGCTAATCACAAAAACTATACCTGTTCATCAACCTCCCAATCAAGGAAAATGGGATTTCTGACACTATCAATAAGCACCTCAACCATTTCTGGCAAATATGTTTTTAAAGCATCAAAAGTATATCCCATTTGCTCACGGGATGCTGAAGCGCTGACATTTCCTCCAATGGCTTCTACTTCGCGCACAATGCGG